>PVLA01006422.1:0-124506 GCA_004027455.1 Hydrochoerus hydrochaeris | reverse complement strand
AAAAAAAGGAAAAGGAAAAGGAAAAGGAAAAGGAAAAGGAAAAGGAAAAGGGAAGGGGAGGGGAGGGGAGGGGAGGGGAGGGAAGGGAAGGGAAGGGGAGGGGAGGGGAGGGGAGGGGAGGGAAGGGGAGGGAAGGGAAGGAAACACGCTGTCTTCAAGAGTCCAGCTGCAATCGCTGCTTCCCAGCTTTAGCATAGTGGGGACCCTGTAAATCTGCTTGAGATAATAAATAGGACCGGGACAGCCTCTGTCCTGCGCGGGTCCCCACTCCTTCTGGTTATGAGGGGAGATGCTGAAAGGAGGAAGAAGGGAGTTGAGGAAGGGGAAAGAAGGAGGGGCAGAGAGAGCTCCCTTTGGATTCGGGTGTGGCTGGGTTGACTGGAGCTGGGGTGAGTTAGTTCCTTCTCCTCCTGCCCTGTGGCAGCTGTACTGTGGTGGAGGCTCCGTGTAAACGCTGATCCTGAGCCAGTGTGACTCTTTATTATGTTGATCTGTGATTAAGCGGAGCTTTAAGTGAGCAGAGCCCTCGGATTCTCCAGCCGCCCCACTCCCAGCTTTCTTCGCCCAGGGACCTGTGCGAGTCACAGGACCCCAGTGGGGCTCGGCCACATGACAGGCAGGACACCGGTTCGCTCACATCACCCTGGGCATCTCCTGGACTCCACTTTGGATTTTTTTTTGGAAGTGCTGGGGATAGAACCCACGTACCAGACAAGTGCTTTGCCACTGAGCTGCACCCCCAGCCTCCTAACTCCGTGTGTGAGGAGCAAACAAAACTTTTCACCCAGAACTGACTTCACCTCACTCTCCTTTGAAGACTGTCTTCATCCGTTTCCTGATCTCACATTACCACACAAAGGGAAGGTGAGAGAGCACGTCTGGCTCCTGCCTCTGTGGTCTAGGGGGTACAGCCGGGGGTGCCTTCAAGACCACAGAGTCCTGAGATGGGGCGAGGCGTCACACGGCAAGAGACAGTGTGCGTGAGTGGGTGTAAGTGCGCACTCTGGGCTCTCCCGCCCCTTAGCCACTAGGATCCCTGGGGGTCCACCCGTGTTAGCAACTTTTCTGTTGCTGGGATAAACTACCTGGTGCACACAATTGAGAAGAGAGGTCTGTTTCAGCTTAGGGTTTCAGAGATTTCAGTGCATGGTTAGTGGGTCCAAGGCAGAAGCATCATGGCAGAAGCGTTTAGCAAAGGAAAGCAGCTCAAATTACGCCACCCAGGTGGCAGAGGGCAGGAGAAGAGCCTGAAAGGAAGGGATAAGGACCAGGGCCATGCTCTGTGACTCACACACACACACACACACACACACACACACACACACCAGAACCATGCTTTCCTAAGCTCCTACATGTCTCAAAACCCAGGTAAGCTGACAGTCAAGATTACCCAGCACAGCCCATGGCTTCATAACTCAACATCCAAATGCATCTTCAGCAATATCTATCTGCACATGTGCTCTCCCAGATCGAGACAGTAAGGGAATCCTAACCCCACCTAACCTGACGTAACTGCCTTCATGAGTACACTGAAAACACACGCATTCTCTCCCCAGCCTTAGCAGTTGCAGAGTCCTTAGAAGCTCAAGTCCAAAGCCCCCTCTGAGACCCAAGGCAAACAGTCAGCTGTGAGGGCCTGAAAAATGCACAGCTAAAGTCACCTTCTCCAGAGGAACAATGGCATAGGGTGAGCACCCCCTTTCCAAGAGGGAGGGACAAGGGACTGGGAAGGAATAGGTCCAAAAACGTCCCAAACCTCAGCCCCTCGCAAAAGTTTCACCTCTAAACACCAAGACTGGATTGTTTCTACTCTCTTAATACCTCACAGGGGGGCTAAACTCAAACATGAGTGTCAGAAAAGACACATCGTGTGCACACCCCACAGTGCACATGGGGGAACCAGGAAGAATGGGCGTGGGAACGGATAGTGCATGGCTGGCTTGTCACAGGGACAACAGGAAGCCAGGTCATCTAAGCTTTTAGCAGGAAACCCTGTTGGCACCTGGGCAGAAGAAACAGTGTGGATGGGGTCTTTTTTTGTAGTCATTCATATCCTGCCTAAGGTCACAACCTATCACTGACAAAAAGCAAAGCTTATCCAGACAGAGCTTAAACCACGGCTGTATAAAGGCTTAAATCACTAGGTTTAAATTTTAAATGCCACCTCATGGCCTAATCAAAAAAGGGAGAGGTAATAGGTTTTAGTTCTTTGCTTTGCCCATATCATTCTCAAAATATAAATTAATCTCCTGCACTGCTGGTATGGGGGCCACGCATTTGCATACAGTATTTCTCTCTAGTCATTTTTACAAATGGTACTGGGGGTTTAACCTAGGTCCTTCATACTGAGCTACATCCCCTGCCCTTAATTTTGAGGTAGGATTTCTTTCCTCAAGTTACTAAATTGTCCAGGCTGTGCCCGAACTTTCCACCCCCCCTACTTCAGCCTTCTGGAATGCTGGAATCACAGGTATGCACCACCATGCCTGGTTGCAGACCCTTTTTTTTTCCTTTTGGTTTGTTTTTATAAATACTAAGCCTCATGCTATCAGGCTGTGTGACCTGGGGCAAGTCACTTAACCTGTCTGTGCTTCAGTTTTCTTCCTGTAAAATGCTGACAGTGATTGTACCGATTTCACAGAGTTGTGAACGGTTCCTGGCACATCATTGGTGATGCACTCATTGATCTTGGGCCATCCTGTGACAGAATTTATGATGTCTCTTTGCTCCTCTGAACATGACTTACCCCCCCCAAAGGAACATGTGTGAGAAGCTTGGTCCCCACCATAATGGTCCTGAAAGATGATGTACCTTTAATCGGTGGGACCCAGTGGAGGTGATGGGGTCACACTGCCTGTTTGAAGGGCTCAGTGCTGACCTCACAGGAGTGATTGTTAGAAGACAGTATGCCTGGCCCCTCTGCAGTCTCCTGCTTTTCCTGTCTTGTGACTTTTCTGTGTCACACACTCCTTTCCCGAGATGCTGCCTGCCATGCAGTTTTCTCCCAAAGTCAACATTAGTGATGTGCTTTTGGACCTCCAGAACTGTGTGTTGAGTAAACCTCTTTTCTTTTTAACATTCATGGTCTGCAGTGTTTTGTTATAGTAATGCAAAATGGACTAAGACAAGCTCTTGCATTTAGTTTTACCAGGTGGGACTGAACCTTCACTATTGACAAATAGGTCATACTTTTATAAAAATAATTTTCTGACTAGGACTTTCATCTCTTTGCAGTTTTAGATAACAATGCATGAGTAGGTTGACAGACTCTAAAAATTCCCTGTGTAGTCACGGGGGTGGCGGCACCTGCAGCAGAAGCCTGTGAGGCAATCTCCAGACAGCAGAAAGCACAATCTTGCAGCTGCCTCTGAAGCTGTGTTCCCAGGACCAGCAGGTTATAGCAGGGCCCTGCTGGAGAGCCACTGCCCCACTGAGGACACCGTCTACAGTTTGAGGGTGACTCAGGTAGCTGGTGACCTCCTGCCCTCAGCCCCTCTGTGGCTCAGGCCACCTGGCGCCCTTCCCGTCCTTCCCTCCTGCCTACACAAAGCAATCTTCTGCCCAGAATAGCCTGTCTGCCCTCTCCCTTCCGGAGGGACAGGCTGGGTGGGTGACTTCCTGTCCACACTTAGGCTCCATCCCCGTGACCACCGGCACCGGCAGTGGCAGCAGCAGACACCGTAGCCACCTGCCCACTCTACATCGGTGCGTAGCGCTCAGGCTGGCTAATCATGTATGGAAAGCCGAGAAAGAAAACAACTCGTTTCTGACGGTTTGATCAGAGCCCTGGGGCAACCGCAGTAGAGTCGCTTCAGTTCTTTTGTCAAGTGCCCTGGAAGTCCTAGAAGAAAATGCTTCCTGCCAACTTTTCAGGGCTGGGGAGCTTTGAGAGATGTGCCGCCTCTCTTGGAGAGCGGGAAGTGCCACCTCGCTGTTTGAATCACAATCAGTTCAAAGACACAGGCAGGTGCGCCCCATGCAGCTGCCACTTTCCACGCAGGGGTTCATTAAAGGAGACAGTGGCTGTGTTTGTACCCCTCTTTCTGCCCAGGGACTCTGAGCTAACATCTCCTATCTGTTCCTGTGCTTTTGCAGGAGACCACTGTTGTTCTCAGAATGCAGTTTGGAAGTCAGTCAGATTTTCCAAAACTTGGGGTAGAGATTATGGTCCTCTATCATCTTCCCATGGATTCTTACTTCTTTTTTATTTCACTGTCTTTAAAACAAGCCCTTTGAAGTCAATAGGTATGTTCCTTAAAGCTCAGCTTGACTAATATTATTAAGAAACGTTATGCTAACAATGTCATTTCTACTTCAGATTAAATTATTGCAAAAATGGTGTCCCAGGTTCTGTGATCTGTAATAAGGTTGGTTTCCAGGAGACTATGAAAAAAAAAAAAAGATTCAATGCTCACATCAAAGAAGAGATCATCTTAACTTTCGCTTCATCTTCTATATTTTAAAGTTTCCGAATGTTGCAGTTTGAATTGATGATTTCTAGGCAGGCATCACTGTCAGGCCGAGATAAGCCACAGAGGGAAACATTCAAACTCACCCTCTTATGTTTTAAGTGAACATTTACTGGGCTCTTTCTGTGAACAAAGCATTGTGCTAGAACATGAAAACTGTGAAGGACATGCATGGTCATTGTGCCCATTTTAGAGATGAGCCAAGTAAGAATTAAAGCCAGACTTAGACATTATAGGTAAGACACCATACTGAGGTCACCGCTACTCAGCTGGTAGTAACTGGTAGACTCCAGCTGGTGTGCAATTCTTCAAATTCCCAGAGCCTTCTTTCCTAATAACTCTGCCATCTTCATCTCTGTCTCTGTTGTTACCGAAAATCCCTCCTCTGATTGTCCAAGTTATCATCCCCTGGCCCTATACTGTGCTGATCTCATTTATACAATCATTTAAACAGCTTATCTAAACTGAATTCATCCGTCCAGGGGGAAACACGGTGTGACTGAAATGCACAGTGAATGTGTGGATTTTTAACCATTTATCACAGTAGAGGCACCCTGTCATTAGTCCTCCTCGGAATACTTCCCCTCACTCTGAGCAAATTTATCCCATTGTGGTTGTGACTTCCTGCAACAGTTCTGGGAAACCTCCTTCATGAGTGTCTTTATGAAGTGTGATCAAAAAGCTGTTAGTACTGCTGTCCGGGCCACGAAGCAGAAAGACAGGCTCATAAAAATATGTCTTTGTTCTCCTTCTTCACCAGATCTTGCACCATGCAATTTCTGGCTCTTCGCCACAGTCCAAATGATCATGAAAGATAAAAGATTTAGGTCAATTCAGGTCACTGAAGCAGCCAGAGCAGCAAAACTAATGACACTCATGAAGACTTCCAGAACTGCCGCAGGAAATCGCAACCACAGTGGGATGATGGGATGAGCGTGTTTGAGGACTCATGGCAATGTGTTTTTATTGTAATGAATTCTTTTTATTTAGACATGTACTAAAATCTCCCTTTTCACCCCTTAAGTTAGGACTGAGGTTTTCTGCAGGTGAGAGCAGGCACTGACTCGGAGAGTGGTGGCTGAGGACACGCGCCCTAGGAGCACACAGCCTGTGTTCCAAATGCGGCTTCCCCGCTCCCTGCCTTGAGCAAACTATTCCACTTTTCCATGGCTCCTTCTCCTTCTGCAAAGGTCAGGGTACCAGCAGTACTCGATATGTCAAGGTCTCACAAGAATTACCTATGAATTCTTGTGACCTGCGGAGCACAGGTACTGTCATTACTTCCACAAGTAAATGGGCTTCATTTCCCCCATTAAAGAGACCACTGGAGGCAGGTGGCCCAGGAGCCACAGCCACATCAAGATGTCCTGAGAACCCGGTCCCCTCTGACTTCTGAGCCACTACTTCCTGCAGATCGGCTTCTTTCTCAGGGCTGCAGAAGCAAATCCCTCCTTTGCATTCCCGGCAGGAAGACAGAGGACCAGAGAGGGACGGGATGACTTCATCTTGAGGGCTTCTGGCTTTTATTCAGGAAGGGGCGCGTTCCTAAGCGGTTTTCTCTCCCAATCGTTAGCCAAGCCGATGACATGTAGCCATTCCTGGCTGCAGCAGAGGCTGGCTGGGTCACTCTTCAATCCCCAGGCTCTCTGGTGCAGGGAGTGGCAGGGCAGGATAAGTGGACTCAGCCCCAGTGCCACATGCGTCTTCCCTAATGACCACCACTACCTGCACCGTGGCCCTGCACGCATCCACAGCGTCTCTCCCCAGGTGCCAGCATTTTACCTGAGTCATTTTTTCTTGACTTTCAGAATCCTCTTCCAAAAGGAGTTCTCTACCCACCTGCACTGTTCAGTGCTCCCTCCTCCTCCTCCTTTCTTAGTACCTCTTACTCCTAATGCCTGCTTTATTTGGCAAGGTTAGAGAGACCACCATCTTTGTATTCCCAATACACAGGGTCTTGTTGCTGCCCTTGGAACAGCACAGGGGTCCCAGAAAGTGAGGGAGCTGCCCTCCCTGCACCTGAGAGTGAAGGATAATGAGCCAAGGAAGTCACCACCGAGGAATAAGAAGTGGAAGACAGACCTCCTCCTGCTACGGGAAAGGTTGGCAGGAGATAGGAAGTGGAAGCAGTGTGAATGGCCAGGCACGAAGGCAGAGCTGCCCATACTGGTGTTGGTGGCCCATTTCTAGCACACAGCCTGAGAGAAGGGCACACTTTCACGGAAATCCTAAGTTTAATGTGCCACTGACCTAACCCGGTTGGCTACTGCAATTCACAGCTGCACAGGAAAGGAGCTAGTGAGACACTGTAGGGGAATGAATGAATGGCGTTGAAGGACACGTTCAGTGGGGTGTGAGTTTGCTGTGTGTTGATGGGACACAGGTCTACCATATTTAATGGGGTGGGGTGAATGAGTCTCCATGATGTGGCTGTGATGTCAGATCCTGCTCCCCCAAAAGTTGAGGACTTCCCCAGCAGGAACATTCTTTTTATTCTTTGCACCCCCAGGACCTCCTGCTAAGACATTTTTGGGTACCTGTTATTTGGTCAAATAAGGGAATGAAGATAAAAATGCAGAATTAGAAAGAAACAAATGATTCTAAGTCCCAGGGGTGTCTGTATCTTTTTTTACTGTTCAGTGGAAAAGAGATTCTGCCTGAAAGGAAGGCTGATGCCATGTCCTCACTCCGTGGCCCAGGGCTGTTCTCCAGGATGGAAGAACAGCCGCCAAGCTAAGGACTCTCCCCTAGGACATCTGAGAAAGGAAAATCAGTGTCTAATATCGAGAAGCAGGGCTCTGTGCTTAGATCATGACTTGTATTGTTTACTTCCTTCCTAGGGAACTTAATTTGATGTCTTCAAATCTGGATGAAGTTTCTAGGATTCATTCTGTTGCCTACCAATAGAAACATCTGGACTCTAAAAGAACTGTTTGTTCAGTAGAAACTTGGATCATGTATTCCTGCCTACTATTCTCATTTTTATCCAATAAGGTAGCCATTTAATCGCAGTCAGAATTGAGCACAGTGTTCTAATCTGACTGTTCTGTGCATGTTCCAATCACTCCATCATGAGGCCATGTGACTCGCAGGGCCCCTGCAACCCCAAACCTACCCCTTTGCTGCCAACACACTGGACATACTACTCTCAGGACATACTACTCTGAAGTTCAAGACAAACTACTCTGAAGCTCAGTTTCCTCTGAGGGCCAAGGCCCAGCAGCACAAAGGATTACACTATCTGACTTCCAGAAGGACGACCATCTGACTTCCAGGAGGGAGACCATCTGACTTCCAGGGGATGACCATCTGACTGCCAGGAGAGTGACCATCTGACTTTCAGAGGACGACCATCTGACTTCCAGGAGGGTGACTGTCTGACTTCCAGGGGATGACCATCTGACTTCCAGAAGAATGACTGTCTCACTTATAAGAGGGTGACCATCTGACTTCCAGGAGGGTGACCATCTGACTTCCAGAAGAATGACTGTCTCATTTACAGGAGGGTGACCATCTGACTTCCGGGGGATGACCATCTGACTTACATAAGAAACAGGAGGATGAAATGAGACACATGCAACCCTCTCCGTTGTAGGTAATGTCCCTTAATTTATTGAACTATTTGGGATCAGAAATGTTTAGATGTCAGGATTTTGTTTATTTGTTTGATTTTTGCTTTATTATTTTTGGACTATGTGCCTAAAAGTCATCAGTTTATCATTCTATTCTGGAAAATTAAAAGCCAGAAATGCTTCAAAACATGAAAAATTTTTAATACCATGTCAGTGATCCAAAAGTTGTAGATTTATGATTTCTGATTTTTGGATTAGGAATGCTCAAGTTGAAATGTAAAATGCTATATTAAATAAAAGTTCTATATTTTATAAACAGTATAATAAGCTTATATCTCATCCTTTTTAACAGGAAATGATACTGAAAGCAAGATCAGGACTTTGGGTTAAAGGTGGCAGACTGAACCCACATTTTTGCATCTGCCTCTTCCTCAAAGCCCAAATTAATGACAATAAAAGAATATATGGGGAAAATTCAATTAAGCCACAAAGAGAAAGAATGGAAGAGGAAGCAATAGTAGCAAACCTTTGAGTATCATACTCCCATGACTTCATCACTTCCCAAAAGCCCCACCTATGAATGCATGAGGGTTTGAGGTGACATCTAGATATAAACCATAGCATACACCATGTCTCCATTTTGAATAGCACTTGGTTGGCATTATGCGTTATGATGCTGACAACAGTTATCTGACAAATAGATGAGAGAACTCTTTTGAGAAGACAGAAAAACAGATGTGTGATGTCTGCTATGTAGAATGGGAAGGGCGGTAGGAAAAAGAATGGAGTATTTGTCTTCCAAAGGGGCAGTCAATGGCAAAGTCTTAGATTGACAGAATAAACACGGTAGTTGTGGAGAAATGGGAGAGAGAGTTGAAATTGATTCTAGGAATGGGCAGTGTGTGTGTGTGTGTGTGTGTGTGTGTTTGGGTTGTAGGTGGTGAATTCATTATGAAGAAATATGTGTCTATAACTTCAATATAACTAAATTTCTTAAAAAGTCAATGAAACTGCCAAAGTAGATTTTTAGCACAAGGGAAAAAGTGATAACTTCTCACCTCTGATTTTTTTCTTGTTCATTAGAGTATGGAACTTGTACCATTTTTTAAGTACTCAAAATACTAAATCTACAGCCATGGCCAGAACATACATAAAAATAGATCCCCATTCCACAGTCTGCAGCAACCAGCTAAGGTAGCCAAGTCACCTTCCATGGTCACCAGTCTGCTCAGTCAGACTTCTGGGAAACCAGACTATTCTTTTTAACAACCAGTAGATAAAATCAAACAATTATGTCTGTAACATTTGGCCACCAAAGACCAGAACTTGAATAACAAATGATAAGTTTCCTAATTTTTGTATCTGTTTGCAATGTAGAACCAATCAGAAAAAGCTAAGTTTACCCCTTTAACCAATTGCATAGCATAGCTTCTTATTAATCACTCACAGCTTTCTTGTACCAATAGCTGCCAATCAGAAGAGCCATCCTTTTCCCAGTACAAATTTTCCCACTCCTTGACCTGTGTTCGATCAAATAGAAGTGATGGTATTTTATTCCTTTGCTGTAGCAAGCTCTGAATAAATATTCTTTACTTGTTCTTCTTTGGCTAGTTTTCGTGTATTTCTACACACTACTTTGAGGCATAACTAATTTTCAAAGGTTGAAAACAACTTTATTTGTTAAGGATAGATGCCTGCCAAGCCAACAATCCAAGTTCAATAAGATGTAACAACTTCTGAAGAGCTTGGGGTGTAGCTCAGAAGCAGAGCACCTGCGTATTATGCATGAGGCCTTGGGTTCAATCCCAGCACTGCAAACAAAACAAAACAAAACAAAACAAAACAAAACACCAAGCTTACATGTATGACAGCCCATTTTCATTTCAAAGCACTGCCCTGGATGTTACAGAAGACACAATTATAAAATTAGATTTAATAATTTAAATTTGTCATATCAGTTAATCAAAGTTATCCAAGTTCAGATAACTCAGCTAAAGCTGTATTCATACACTGAAGAACATGAACCTAATTTTTAAAGGCAGTTACCATAAAGGGAGGGGAAGTTATCCTTTTATATGTTTTTATTTAACGTCACCTCCCAAATTGCTCAATTTAAATTTTCTTACTTAATTGTCCTAATATATGTCTAAAATATGTGTTTTCCTCCCTTAAAATCTTCTCCTATGTTTACTCCCATGACTACAAATGTTAGAAAGTATTTCATATAGTCACATTTTCCTCTTTGTGCTTTAGAATTGATGTGCAGATGTCCAGTGCAGGGGCACATATATGATTATGGAAATTATTCTATTGAAAATAACTAGTTTTTATAATGATGTAAATCTGAGACAGCAAAGGGAAATTGCAGTTGGAGAAACAGATGCATTCAATAAAGAGCTACTGTGTGCACATGGTGAACTAGTCTTTAGCAAAATTCAAATAATGCAATCAGTAGGAACTTGACTGGTCTGTGCAGTTGTCAAAGGCTTGTGCGGTGTTTGAATAATAGCTGGAAATTTGTTGTGGACACAAGGCTATTAAGTCTGTCTCCTGCTGCATTCAATATTGTCATAAAGACTATTATTAAATAACTGATTTTATAGCAACTGTTAAAATTATTTGGCCAAAGTATAAATTAGTTTATGATAGGTACAAATGTATATCTTAAAAAGTATAATACTAATTTAGGTTTCTTTCGCATTTTAAAACAACCACTCAGATGAAAGAACAGTGGTTATCAAAATAAGGGCAAATTATTAAGGCTGTCAGGAAGCAGGAAGCATTGAGGGACTTTGTAGACACAGAATCTCGCCATTCCCAGGGGTCTCTGTCTCCCACTGACAGCAATGCCAGTGACATGCATGCAGTCCAAGAGCAGAGGAAGGGGCACAAATGATGAAAGAGATTCACCAGAGTCTTCTCGGTGACAAACAGGTATCAGGGGGGTCTGCCGGCACCTGTGATCCTAAGCAGCAGAACTATAGCCAGCATCGGATCTTCTTTCCGGCGTTGGTTTCTGCCTGCACCCTCCGTTCTCTGGCAGTCCCTGCAGGGAAACCGCCAGTCCACCTGTGCGGTCTCAGTTTTCTGGGGTCAGCACCATATGCATTTATGCTGTGTGTTGGGGCATCACTCAGAGCCAGGGCATCACCTGAGAGATGGGTTGTCAGACAATTTTGTCACTGTGTGAGCGTCATAGTACACTTAGACAAACTAGATGGCTGTGATGTCACTTGGCCATTGAATCTTATGTGATCACTGTCATACATGTGACATGTTGCTGAGGAAATGTTCTTAGGCAATGTGTGATTGTACACACACACACACACACACACACACACGTGCACATAGACTGGAAAGTAAAAAAAAA
Source organism: Hydrochoerus hydrochaeris (assembly GCA_004027455.1). NCBI lineage: Eukaryota > Metazoa > Chordata > Mammalia > Rodentia > Hydrochaeridae > Hydrochoerus > Hydrochoerus hydrochaeris. The sequence continues at coordinate 113,095 of PVLA01006422.1, read as the reverse complement.
AATCAGGAGCACAAAATGAGTTGGAGGCCACTCTGGAATTCATATAATCTCATTTTAAAATGAACTGCCTGGTCATCGGCATCACCTGGAGGTGTCTGAAGAGGCGGGAGGGAGTTTCTGAAGCCCCCTCCCCAAGCACGGAGTCTGCGCTTCGGAGGTACAGCCTGGGACTTGGAGCGTTAGGATTTTACAAAGGCGCCTCTTTCATCCGAAGCAGCCCTGTCTGTCCCAGCCATCTCGGGGTGCTGCTGCCTCAGCAGGCCCTGACTTTGTGTAGGCGTCTTCTTGGTTCCCACTGAGCCACACAAGGGCCGCAGCCATGGGTCTCTTCCCGGAGCGTGGCTCTTTCCCCTGGTCCCTGCCCGACGGCTGAGACCCAGGTGAGTGCAGGAAACTTTTCCACATCTTTGTCTTATGTTGATCAAATGCTAAAGTTCCTTTCACCCTTCAAAGAGTACTATTAAGTCACAGTTTCCCACTTCCAGCATGTGAAGTTGAAAGCCGACCTAGCATAGAAGGCGCTGAGGTAAGGCTGACCTTACTAGATTTAAATTCGAGATCCGAGGGTCAGTTTCGTTGTGGTATCCATCAGTGTGTGGTGTCCCTTTCTCCGTGCTTGCGTCACACTCAGACCGGCTAAGCAAGCTAATTCTGGACCTACTGAAGTTATTAATTCACACATGAAATGAAGGCAGCCGTGCTCGGGGCTCCTGACGCCCTCGCTCTGTGTGTAGCTGGGTTGCTGCCCCACCTGATCTGGTTTTTACCCGGCCACAGACAGATCCAACAGTTCAGCACAGACTTCCTCATCTTATAGAGACCCTATAAGGAACAAGTTAAAAATCTATCTTCTTAAAATCAAATCTTGAAGCCTACAGTGTTTCCTATTGCCACAAATCTCTGGGCTTCCATGTATGTTTTACTTCATTCATTGAGAATATTGCAAACAGAGTCTAGCTATGCATAGATGCATCCCCCATTTAAAAACTTTTCAATTTTCTCCAGAAGTATCTTTTCCAGTGTGAAATCTCTTATGATTCTTTTTTCTCTGAACTTCCACCAACCTATACTGCCTCCTTTCATGACAAATTTGTGCTGGTCCAAAGGACACAGGGTGGGACAGTAATTCACCGGCGTGCTGCATTTCTATTGCTTTGGCGCATTTCAATTAGGAGACTTTTGAGGTGAGAAGAAAAAGAAATAGAGTGGAAATCAGGTGATGCTAAAAGAGAAACAATGCAAAAAGCTGGGATCAGAAACATCCCTGGACAATGGGGAGAAAAGGGGGTGGGGGAATGTAACAAGAATCCTCAGGAACAACTTGACTTTAGACTCACAATAAACGTTTGTGAGATGTACACGAGAGTATTTCAGCGCACTGGGTTCAAGTAGCAATTTTCCAAAGTCCCTAAGTTGATGAGGGGACTGATGTGAGGTGCTTCACCAGCATCCACAGCCTAGTCATGGGGAGGTGATTTATTCCAGCCTTTCTGTCAGCAAAAGAAAAAAATTCAGGCTTAAGCAAAAAAGGGAATCGATTGGGCTAAAATAATTTACAGTCAAGAAGGAAAAAGAGGGCCGGGGATTTAGCTCAATGGCATAAGTGCCTGCTTGGCAAACGCGAGGTCGTGAGTTCGATCCCTGACACACACACACACGAAGAAGAAGGAGGAGGAGGAGGAGGAGGAGGAGGAGGAAGAGGAAAAGGAAATCTGTGCCAATGTACCCTCATGCATAAAGGGAGACCACTTTTTACAATTGTGCATATTATTCCAAATGTAAATGTACTGCGTCACCAGGACGGGTTCATATTTTGGTATTTACTTCCTAATGTCATTTCCAGTTATGTCTACAACCCCATTAACCATGTCTGGTGCAGTGAGAGGGGCTGCAGCAAACCCGGGGAGACGTGCAGCTCCTTTGTCCGCCTCTGCTTGGAGCATGGCTGGGCAGCCGCCAGCCTGTTCCGGGTGCCTCTGCCTCCGCCAGCTCTCCCTTTCTGGGTGAGTTACACTTTCCAGATGTTGGTTTCTTCACACACTAAATACAGTTAAATAGTTCTAAAGCATGTGGGGATTATCTGAAAAATACGTGTGAAAGCATTTAACAGGATGCATGAGGATGCAAATAATCGTCCTGGTGAACACCCTTTGGCCTGCCACCCTTCACTGGTGCTTGCATCTCCCCACCCTGAAGCTCCTCTGATGTGGACTTCCTGATGCAGAGAGCTGTCCGTGGGCCCTGCAGGCTCAGTACAACGGTGTGCAGGAAGCCTGATGTACAGCACGTGTGGCATGTTCTAGAAAGTTCTCCCCCTCCTCGAACCTTTGTGAAATTTAAAGTAAGGTCCCTGTCACTGCTTGTGATGGTTTAAAGATTCATGCAACAAAGTTCCAAGAGGGGCTAGAGAAGGAATCTGCTTGTGGATTGCCCCACGGCTGTGACAGAGACTTGAAGGCATTATTGGGAGATAGGGAGTGGGTCACTGCAATGAGATCTTGCGAACCCCACGGGGTCCCTGGCTCCTTCCTCTCTCGTAGTTCCCCTTCTTCTCTGCTTTCTGCAGTTCTGAGGTGAGCAGCTGTCCTCCACCATGGTCTCCCATGACCATGGTCCTCACCACAGTCTCCCAAGACTGAACCATGGGCTGTGGATGGAGACCTCTTGAAACCATGAACCAGAATAAACCTCCCCTCCTCTAAGTTGTATTTCTGTGAGTTGTGTTTAGTCAAAGGAATGTGTTATGGTTGATACATTGTGTCAGCTTGAGAAGCTTAGAAGTTTAAGAGCTCAGCAGGAAGCCAAGGTTCTTATTTGTAAATATCCTCATCATGTGTAAGAGGATGGCAGGATTTTGTGGGTCCTACACCCGCCCTGGAGAGGGTGCTGCCTGTGTAGAGTATAAGGGAGAAAAAGAGGCTTGTTCTTCCTCCTTTTTACTCTGGCTGCTGCCTTCAAGTATTGCCCTGTACCAGGCCACCCTGCCTTGGAGCCAGCTGATTATGGACCGAAACCTCCACAAACTGTGAGCTAAATAAACCTTCCCTTCCTTCATTTTGGGTGTTGGGTCTTTTGTCCCAGCAACCAGAGAAAAGTAACCAAGACAGAATCAAAAGCTGACTGGCATAGTGCTAAATCATGCAGGGATAGATCTGTTTATTTATTGCAAAACTTTCTTTAGTGCTAGTAAAATATCCTTGATAAGCCCAAGCACAGCCCATGTCCCCCATCTGAAATGGCTCATTTGCCTTGGTTGTGAAACTGTCAGATTTGATTCTGAAGATTCAAATTAATTGGAGCTATTAGTTTTCCCTTAGCTTCTTCATTATTCACTTTCAGATCTCCTAGTAGAGAAGTTAGGCCCAGTTTCCCTTTATGGCCACTTTGCTGAAGGGAACAGGAGCACAGGCACCATTTGATCCGCAGGGAGGAGTGACCCCCAATTACGCTCAGTGCATGAGCTGGGGCTCCCACGAGCCAGGAACACTGAGCAGCCACTGGACTGCTTGAGATGCCTCAGTGGCTCTGGGCCTCCTGAGGAACTCTGGGAAATCCACAGCCTGGCTCGACAGGTTCGGGGGTTCATATTACTCTACCTTGCCCAGGAAATATTATAACCCCGTGGCAGGGCCTTCTTTAGCAGATCTTTGTATTTAATGGTATCTACTTTCTATTCTGGGCACTTGTCCTTCCAAATATTATAAATCACATCTAAAATAAAATTTAACTAGGCTGCAGAGACATAGGGAAATAGAGAGATGAAATACAGAGAGAAGACTTTTATAGACAAAATTTAAATATTTGCTAAAATTTAATAAAAGAAGCCTACTATTTAATGAGGAACTTTATCTACCTTGGATCTATTGTTTATAACTTGTTGAATATCACAAGAACTCACCCTTCCTCCGTAAATACCATGCATTCTGTAAGTTAAACATGCAAAACATCAAATCATAAAAGTGATCATATTATGAACAACTTTTTATTTCCTCTTCATTCCTGGGCAAATTTCCCAAAATTCTAAATTTAACAAATGTCATATTCATAATAGAAATATTTTTATTAATATTCTTGAAAGAACTTTTAGAAAGTAATAATTGTGACTGTGCATCATAATGTTTGTGTTTAATAGAGTTAGCCTGGAAATATGTGTAATAACAGAAAATTATTTAATTAACATTTCATATCCCTACAGTAAAATGTAACTGTCCCTTACTTTAATAAGCATCTGCATTTCAGATGAAGGCAGGAAACCCAACTTTCTAACAATGTTCCAAGTTTTCTGTTTTTTGCCCTGTGTGGCCAACAAGCTATCCTTCCACCTCAATTCCAGTCCTCACTGTGCTCTTATGTCCAGATGAGAGGCCAGCATTAATTAAAAGCCCACCGACTTGTCTTTTCCCGACTGGGGCCTGATACCCCTATCAACAACCACCATGAGACCTTGGTAAAGGGCCCTTTCCATGATGTGGGGCTCCACTGTGTGGAGGTGGGACCATTCCAAACACGGCTGCACCGGAGAGAATGCACACAGGAGTGCCACCACGAGCAGGCAGACTGTCACAAGTCCTTTTTGTGATTAAAGTTACATTAAATGTACTTAAATGATGGCAGCCAAAATTTAATGATTGAAAATTTCACTTTGCTTTAGTAATATGTATTTTTAAAAGCATCCCATTTTCTGCTAAGAAAGTCAAAGTAGGTGTACATAAGCCTGTCTTTATTTCTGTAGAATAATAGGCATACGATGGTGATAGATACATCACACACTGCTCTTGCCTCTCCCCAGTCACTGCCACTTGAAAAATCGAATCTGTAAGCTGTGTAACCAAAGCCAGGCCTCACCGTTCCCCCAAAGAGCGCTGGGGCCACATATCAGAAAAGGAGCAAGGCTAAACTTTCCTGTTTTACCAGGGCGGTCTTCAGCCAGCGAACCTGTAGGAGGGGATCTAAATAATTCATCTCTGTCATCTTTGTAGTCAAAATAGCAGGGCCCAGCTAAAAGAGCCTGGCAGGGAATTGGTGCACCGCCGTGGCTCTGGCCACCCTCCACCTGGACTCAGAGTCTGTTCCCTGCTACTCCCTCAGCCCCCAAACCTCAGACCTCGTGTGTGGCAAGAGGGGTCCCAGTGACCTGCAGGAAACGCGGCTGCCGAGAGAAGCTTCTCTTCAGTTTAAACAGAGTAAACCTGACTTTACCTCCGTCGCAGCTATAAAGACTTCTATGTTGAGTCACCTTTCGGGATTCACAGTCATAGTTTTCTTACTGAGCCTCGGTTACCAAACTGGTCTTGAGACAGCTTTTGTTTCTTACAGGAAGCAGAGCTGAGAACCCACAGAGGTGCTTCCGGCTGCAGAACCATGTCCCCATAGGGGCAGGTGCAACTGAAAGATCTCCCTTGAGTGACAGTCACGGAGAAGACCACAAATCTGCCCCCCGTGACTCTTCCACGGGCCCTGGGTTTCCTCCAGTTCCACCACAGTCTTCACTGGTTCCCCATGTGGCTCCAGGGCTTGCACAGCAGACCTAACTCGGTGTGTGCCCATTTCCAGGCGAGTTCACAAAGGACACTCTCTTATTAAGTGCTCTTTTTTTTTTTAATCCTATGGTTTCTTCAGAGGGACAGAACTTTACTTTTGTTAAAACCCAAAATCATCAAATGAATGCAAAGACAAAACCCTGTGTGTACATATCTCAGGATACAAATGGCGAGATTTAAAATATAAAACCTGAATTGTTCAGGGGTTTTTTCCTTCCTTTGTTCTCCCTATTGTGCTGTACTACAAGAATAAAATAAAAAAATCTTTGCTCATCTCCTGTCAGATTAAACCCCAGGAAAAGTCTCTTGAGGAAAAGGTACTAGTTTCAGGGGTCACTGGTAATTCAGGCTCTGGATGGCAGCAGCCACCAAACATGCTGTGCAAGTCACAGGGAAGGGTGGGGCAGAGAGAGTGGTGCCCTGGAGGGAGGGGGACGGGTGCTTCCCTGCTGGGAAGGGACACAGCCCTGAGTCCTGCTCCCTGTGCCCTGGGGGCCGCGTGGCTGGGAAGAAGATCCCCGAGGACCTAGGTGAACCATCTAGGGCGGTTCTGCCTCTGATCCTCCACAGTGGTGTGGGAATTGGAGAGGCTGCATCAGTGCTAAGCTCTTACTCTCCATATCTGATACCATGACCTTGGGGCCTTGCTGGCCTTGCAGGAGTGACTGCCAGGGGGTAGAGAAGCTGCAGGGAAATGAGCAACTCAGTTGCAAGCACTTCTCTAGTCCAATGTCTGCATCCAAAGCCACCTTCCTTACTGAGTTGTCACACTCTAGGCTCAGGCCACACCACCCTAGGACCAGGTATCAGCCACCCAGGAAATAGCCAGTAAGTCCCAGAGCACTGAAACTCCAAACTAGCTAGTCCTAACAACACACTTAGCCTACCCGGCTTGTTCCCTCCTGTGGAAATCACCATATAGATTCTCACCCTGTGCTCTCCTCTGTCTCCTGACTCACCCTGCTGCTTCCCCATGAGGACCTACATGGGATACCAGTCCTCCCGCCCCCAGGGGACTGAGTGTAAACTGGTTCCTGTGTGACAGTCATTTCCATGTCTCTGTGTTTATCACACCTGATCAAAGCCAGTCCCAGGTGCCTACAAAACAGGGGCATTGGACCAAAGAGACCATGGTGAGAGGAGAAATGAAAGGGTTGAGTGAGGACCTCCATAAACCCCCACCTGCACACAAGCAATGAAACGAATCACAAAAATGTTAAGTCAACTTCTTCAGAAGTCTGAAAATTAGTCATAGATTTGTAGCTACCTGAGGCTCATTTATTCTGTGAGGTCTGTGGTACTATGGTGAGAACGGTTAGATCTGTGGCTTTAAATGTGGCCTAGTTTTGTTCGTCTCCCCAACTCCTCGTAACCTCAGCACTAGTTACTTGTTGGCCACCAGAGAAGGTGTAATGGGTCTGAAGCCTCTCAAGTCCTCCTCCAGAGGCTTGGTCCTATCTGGCTATCCCTCAGCTCCCAGAACAGTTCCATTCTCAGGCATTGCAATTCTGTGGCCTGAATCAGAGCCCCCAACATTTAAACAAAACAAAACAAAAACAGCAGCAACTGGTTCCTGGCATGTCTTTCTCAGCTACACTACCTGTTAGGGCAAACAACAGCCTGGCCAGAAAGTTAATAGGAAAATCTGGGGAACTTGAAGTCCAAGGGGACTTTGAAAAAAATTTTCCATTCCTGGAGATTTTGCAGGCCATGTACAAAGACAGGGTTGTGTGCACATGCAGGTTATGGAAAGACCTCATGGGACCCCAGTCTTTGACCTCTGGATGACCTTCAAACCTGTGCAGGCAGGAGGTGAGTGCTAAGGCAGAGTTTTAAATATAGATGCATACACAGAGCCCCTGGCAAAGGGTGGAGAGCATGTTGGTTCCCACTATTTAGGAGAGTCTCCAAACAACTCCATCTGATGCTAAACTAATCAAGCAGACATCAGTGGCCGCTCAGTGCAATGAACAAAGATTGTACTGAACAAGCCTAAGAAAGTCACAAAACCTCAACCACAACCAAAACTTGACAGTAGCAGTAAATCTGAGTGGTAATCTTTTATCTGGTGTTATCATATTGTATTATCTAAACACCATGATTTTAGAAAACATTATAAGATACAAATAAACAGGAGGGATAGACATATATAGAAATAAAGCCTGAGATGTTCTACGTGTTGGATGTACTAGCTAAACAATTTAAATTAGTTGAAAGTATGCCCATAAAACTAAAGTGTACAATGTCTACAAAAGAAAGAAAGGTATGACAGCTATCCCTCAAGAGACACAACTTATTTATTTATTTATTTATTTATTTGGGATTTTTGAGACATAGTCTTGTGGTATAGTTCAGGCTGGCCTTGAACTCACTATGTAGTCATAGTCTAGGCTGGCCTTGAATTTGTGTCAATCCTCCTGACTCAAGTGTCCCAAGTGTTGGGATTATAGGTGTGCACCACTATGCCCACCTACATCATTTTTCAAAAAAGAACCAAATAGAAACTCTAGAGCTAAAAAGTACATGGAATGAAAGTACATGGAAGTAAATGGAATGAAAAGTTTACTAGAGGTATTTGGGTACAAATCTGAATTAACACAAAAAAGAATCAGCATTTTGGAGACTAAATCAGTTGAGATTGTAGAGTCTAATGAAGAGAAAGAAAAAGAACAGTGAAAAATAAACAGAGCCCAAGACCCATGAAATAGTGAAAAGACAAATGTACACTCAATGGGAATTCCAGAAGGAGACAACAGAGAGAGGAACAGAAAAAAAAATCTCAGAAAAATAAAAATTGAATATTTGTTGATTGCAAATTTTTCTACTCTGGAAGAAAAACTGAAAGAGGTTGCACAGACTGAGATGAAAGGGCACTAGATGAAGAAATAAAGAGAATCAATAAAGGTACCCACACAGGTGAACATAAACAATTCATAGCTGCTGTGGTGGTACATGCCTGTAATCTCAGCACTTGACAGGCTGACGCGGGAGGATTGCTCTGAGTTAGACACCAGTCTGGACTACAAAGTGAGTCCAGGCCAAACTGAACTATATAACCAGACATATACATGTAATTTTTGTTTCTCTTATATGACTCAAAGACAAGGCATAAAGCAGTTGTGTTGATGGATTCACAACATATAAAGATATAATTTAAGTGACAACTCTGGCGCAAAGTAAGGTAAAGGGAATTGGAAGTATATTAGAGCAAGTGTCTATTGTCTACTGACATTGAGTTAAGAGCAGATCTTGTCAGTAATTATGTTAAATAGATTAAACAAGCTAATTAAATGGTGGAGATTGGCATAAAGGATAAAATTCCTGATTTAACTTGCAATTGCTCCTAAGAGACATATTTTATGAATATGCTGAACGTAAAAGAATAAAGAGAGATGTGCCAGTCAAACAGTAATAAGAAGACTGCTGGGATCTGTTTATACAAAAAGCACACAGAGTGGACTTTAAGTTACAAACATAAGTGATTTGCTTCACAGTGATAACGATCACTCTGTCAGGAAGACATAAAAATTGTAAACTAAGTGTGTACCTGAAACAAAGACCCAAAACACAAGAAGCAGAAATTGGCTTCACTGAAGAATGAGGTAGACAGCCCGATACTCATAGTTGGAGACTTCACTATCCCACTTTTAAGACTGGATAGAGAAAAGGGAGCCAGTTAACAAGGAGGAGAAAACTTGGTCAGTATTATCAGCCAACTGGATCTGAAGGACATTGGCAGATGATTCCAGCCACGAATAGCAGGTGCACATTCTTCTCAAATGTTCATGTAACATTCTCCAGGATAGACTATACATTGCTATAAAACAAGATTTGGTAACTATAAAATGATTGAAATCACACAATATTGCAATCGCAAACAGAAACTCCAAAACAGCCTCCAAGATTTTAGAGGCAAATTTATTTAAGTCGATGGACACTGATTAGGATCATTCCCATAATATCAGACCCTGATCTCTGGTGGTCTAGGGCTTGTATGGGCTAAGCAAGCAGGAAGTCAGAATGCCTTGTCAACTGGGGATTGGTTTATACAGTGTGCATCACAGTGACCAGCTATGACCACAGTGACCAGCTGTTTCTAGGAAGCAGGAGCAACCAGAACTGGAACAGGAACTGTTACCTGGGCAACTAAGAAACCAAAGTATACTGGCTGGGGAGGGGGAATTTTCTGTTGTAATATGTTCTCCAGTTATAACAAAAATAAGAGAAGAAAAATTTGGAAAGTTTGCAAATATGTGAAAATATTAAAATACACTCCTAACTGATCACATGGGAAAGTCATAAATGCACTTAGTTGAAGGAGAAATTAAATCATAATATCCCAAACTTGTGACATGCAGCTAAGGTGATGCATTAAGGTAAATAATCCTATCACTGTGTATTTAAAATAAAAAAGATCTGGAATTAATAACCTGAACTTCCACTTTAAAAAACTAGAAGAAGAAAGAAGTAGAGGAAGAAAAGAATCAGTATTAGAGCAGAAACAGATAAAATGGAGAATTAAAAAAGGAGAAGAAACAACAAGACCAGAAATTAGTTCTTTGGAAAGTTTCACAAAATTGATGAAACTACAGCTAAAGCGAGAGGGAGAAAGAAGCAGACGAGGGGATTCAAATGATTAAAACCAAGGATAAAATAGGGAACATGGTTACTGTTCTTAAGGAGGTGAAAAGACATAAGAGAACACAGTAAGCACCGTAACCCCACAGGGACATGCGGTGCTCACCAACACAGATGGACAACTGCTGGCCACAGGGACACTCACTTGAGCATCTTACCACGGGAATTTGGGTTTGCAGGGCAGGTGTCTAGGGCCTCTAGTAGGGTAAGTAACCAAAAATACAGATTTACAATACCTCCCCTACGTATGAGACTCATACCTTGTTATTTTAACAGGTGGAAATGATAGGCAATGTCAGGGAATAAAATTATGACTGCTTGTCACATCTAGAGACATAGCCACTGTCACAGGGATAGAATATCTACTGCTCTCTGTTCATGCATTATATGTAGAAATCTCAGATATGCAAGAAATGGAATTTTATATCATTCAACTTAGTTTGTGTTTCTTCCAGTCTACTGTTAGCAAAACCAAACTTGGTCAATTTGTAATTTTCCCCTAACCTAGGTTTGCATCTGAAAGTGCCAAGGGGCTTGAATGGATTCGCTTTCCTGCTGATCTCATGTGGCAGGAGCTCAAGCTATGTGGCTTCCCAGGAGCCCTGGCAGGTAACCGGTGTCACTATGGAGTAAGGAGAGTGTCTCATGGTCTGCCATTCACATCACTGTCCCATAGCCAGGCACAGGGAAGCCACGTCCCAGCTGGACCATTGGAAACTGGATTCCAGTTTACCTGGGTTCCCCACGCAGCTGGTTTTTCTGCTCCTACATTTATCAGGCATGGGGAAAATCTGAGCGTTCTCTACCTCCTCCAGGCTTGCTCCTGACTTGTGGACCTCTTGTGAGGTCACACCACCAAGCCTGGGTAAGAGTTTTATCATTAAACATTATTTCCTGGTATGAAAGAAGCATAATTTATCTATTCTCTGGTGTATTTACATGGCACTAATCTTTTACTCTCCTATATTATGCTGTCTTGAATATCTTTGCAATAAAAAGCTTCATCCCTAACCATTATTTCTTTAAGAAAAATTCCTGGAAGGGCATTTAATGTGTCAGAAAATCTGCATATTTTAAGGCTTTTCTATTTATTGCCAAATCACTCTCCAGAAATGTAACAATTTACTTCTCACCAGCAGTGCGTGTGAACCCTCACTTCCTCACACCTTAGAATGCTTAGTAATGAATTAACGCCATGGGTCATAGCCATGCTATGCATTTGCATACAATTTCTGTACATGGTTCGTGATTCCATAATGGAAAATATGCTCTGATACACTGTAAAACGACCTGAGGAGAACCGAGGTTATGATTAAGGTCCTTTCCAGGTAAGAGCACAGGCGGCTGCCTATGTCTCCCGTCTGTACTTCCCACCTGCCTAATTGAGCCAAGGATGCCTTCACACTGTTTAAGCTGCTGAGCTGGGGTATTAGTTCCTGCAGTGGTAGGAAACCAATCCCTGGCCAGATACATAGAAGAAGAAAAAAATTCAATGAATGAATTAATGAATCAAGTCTGACTTCAAAGTGGGAAGTGTTCCATACTCCAGTAACAAGAGCTATGGGCTCAGAAGTCCATTTTATCCCAAGGATTCTTGAAACATTTTGCTTCCAGATGCTAAACCATGTCAGTTTTGCCCCATCTGTGACTTTTAAGAGGAGACAATGATAGATGGGCTGTCACCTCTGCTCGTAATGGTGATACTTACCACCATTTTATGTGTAGGACCTCTTTTGTGCTAGAGATTCCCTGTGATTACTCCTTTAAGATTGTGAGCATTTCCCAGCCTGCATACAAACTATGACCATCCTTAACCAGTGAAGCTCCCACATGCATTCCTTTTTCTCTCCCATCAGATATTTGCTAAATGCCTGGCCTAGTGTAGTTTTCTGCTAGGCTCTGAATCTACTGCAAAAGAAATACAGGTAGTTCCTGAATTAGAAACCGATTTATGTTCTAAATCAACTTATAGAAGCTATAGAAGTTTATTTCCAAATTAGGGGGTTGTCACATGGAACAATACCAAAAACTTCACTCCGTATAAAAGCTGCCCCACAAAAACCTGCTTTGCTCAAAATTTACTTGATCTAATCCTGAGAGACAGTGATAGCATTTAAGTGCTATTTATTTTATCTATCAGAAAAGAGATGTAAGATTCCCATCTTGTAATGCCAGAAGCCCGACATCCTGGCTCCTTCCCCTGGGGTATTCAGAGTCAGAGGCTCACTAAACAATGGAGTGTGTCATCCTGTATTTAAAATACCTTAGGGCTAAGCATAGGGCAGTAGTGGAGTGATGGCCAGCCTGCATGAGGTGCTGGGCTTGGTACTGCGTGCTTGGGTCATCTCTGTGCTTAGTTTTCATTTAGTTCTTGGGTCCATCCTTCTCTCTTCCAAGTTTACCACCTTCTCTCTTCTTGTTTTTATATCCAGTTCTGTAAATTGTCCTTATTAACTCTTGGCAGCTGGACAGATGCTCCCTTGGCTATTTCATTTCCAAGAAACGCTTCACTGAGAAATGAATGGCACTGAGCCCCTCAAGGCTCAGGTTGAGAGCCCAAGTTGCATGTATTCCCCCTCGTCAAGGTGATGCTGCTACGCTAGAAACTGTCAGTGATCTCAAAGACATGCCACCACACCGGTGACAGTGTTAGCTTGGAGATTCAAATCTCACGTGAACCATCCCAAAAGGCAGGCTGAGAATAAGCAGATACACAGTGGTACATGCAGAGAGACGATATAGAAGCGTCATGTAGGTGTATCAATTTCATATAAGATTCTACAGACTACAAATATTTTAGGAGGCAAGGACATGTGGAATCCAGCGGTGCTGCTTTGCCCACTCAGCAATCCTCAAGCACGTGGGGGACTTTTCTCTGCTTTGTTTCTCTGCTTTGCCCAAGACTCTCCACCCTCCCACCCTCCTCTCAGTCTCAGGGGCTTAGGACACAGAAACGTGCTGGAGATGACTACAGATGTCCACCGCCCGGGCTGGGGCCCAGGGTGCCGGCTCTTGGGACAGATGAGTCACACTGAAGCTGGCTGAAGGCCGAGTGTTGAGGCATTGCTGGGGAGCGACGTGGACCCTGGAGATGGGAAGAAGGGTTTGGGCTTCACTCCCGGAGCATCAGGGAGCCAGCGAAGGTACTGTTCAGGCAGGCGTGTAGTGAGATGCATTTGGCAGAAGCATGTAAGATGGACACAGAGAGCTTGTTAAAAAGACATTTTGGTCATTAGAAAGATATTTTGATCATTAAAAAGATATTTCTGTCATGGAGGGCAGCAGGTACAGATTTTAAAGGCCCTGCACAAGTGCACACCCACATAAAGAAGACCGCAGGTGTCCGAGAATTGACCCAAATTTCTGGCGCTCTTTCCCCAATCTATTTCTTGTGGAAAATGAACCACAGTTACTGTCAGGTAAACTAAGTCTGAATCTGTGTTTTCTCAGGGTCTTGAGTTCCGCCCTGAGTTCAGAGTTCAGAGGAGGCAGGGTTGAAGGGGAAGGGAGGGAAAGAAGGAGGAGTCTTCCCATTTCAGCCTCTGTGGGCCATGATGCAGCCCAGTCCCAAAGTCGCCGGCCTGACACGTGCTTTACCCACCCTGGGACCGTGGTTCCTCGAGGTGCGGCAGTGACTGTCCACACAAGTCCTTGGAGGACACCCTCACGCTCACTGTGAGGCCCCAGAAAAGCCCCGGCTTTAGACAACACTGGTCTCCGACCGAGTACCGCGGGAGCTTTCAGAGACTCCACACTGGCCCGGCCCCTAGGCCCTAGAGGATTGTTCTAGGTGGCACCTGCATGTGAACCAGGCCAGCCGCTTCATCTGCAGCTGCTTCTCAGTGGTGGCAGGATGGTCAATGGTCAGGATTTTTTTTTTTTTTTTTTTGGTCTTTTTGAGACAGAGTCTCACTATGCAGTTCAGCCTGGCCTTGAACTTACTTTGTAGCGCAGGTCGGTCTTGAACTCAGAACGGTCCTGCTGCCTCAGTGTCCCAAATGCTGGGGTTTCAGGCATGAGCCACCACGCCTGACCAGACCTTTCACTCCAGTAAGGGGATGACCACATCTCTTCTCAGGACTCACCTTGAGGGGACGGGAGACAGTCTCCTGTGCTCATGTTCAACTCTGCCTTTTCCTCCATCAGCCTCTTCACTCACTTCTCTCCCTTCTGCTGTGGAGATTCATTTCCGCCTATTCTGGGTACTCCTGTCTTTGAATTTCTTGCATTACTCCAAGACCAGGGTGTCTGGGACCTAAGAATCAGGCGTTTGTTGGTTTGCTGTTTGCTGTTTCTTCTTCATTCCATGGAGATTCCCACCGTGATCCTGAGTGACCCCTGTCTCACTCTCTGATTGAGGAGAAGAAGCCTCAGAGGAAAGGATGGCTTCAGTGAGCACAGGTGTGGACATAAGCACTCGCATCACTCAGTACCTGGGGCTCGGTTGGCACCATGTGGTTTCCTGGGGTGCAGGCTCGGGAAGGAGGCTGAGGGTGAGGAGGGCCCCTCGGGCCGTGGCAGCACTGTCCTGGCCCACACCGCGCTGCGGAAGCGAGACCGGGACTGAGCGCTTCGTAGTGAGCGCGCGCTCATTCCTTACACTTGGGTAGCGGGGAGAGCAGAGTCAGTGGCCGGGGGCAGGAGGACAGGAGGAGGCACACATGAACCCAGGAGAGGGGCTGAGCTCCCACAGCCTGTGTTTCCCGCACACCTCCGTGACAGCCCGCTGACAGTTCGGGCCAGGCCCACGGAGGAGGGGCCCCGAGTGGCCTCTGAAAGGCCTGACTCCTGACATCGCTGTGCTGAGAATGACACTCCAGCACAGGAGCTCGGGGACAGGCGAGGGGTCCTCAGGGGTGTGTTAGGAGGCGGTGTAGATGGAGCACGAAAAGGCTGTTTTTAAGAGTGGGAGCTTGAGTGAGTGAGATCACGGTGTCCGGGGGTTTCAGTGGCAGGGGACTTGCTTGTGTCCCTCGCTTAGGCCACTGCCCTGGACGGGTAGCCTGGGTGTTAATTTGACTAGTGACCTGAGCTGAGCGGACTCTGGAGGGGCCACTCCTCTGACCCCAGCCACTAAGCATGCTTCGGCCTCCGGGGCACCCACTCACCAGGTACCCGGGGGATCGACTTAAGAGGGTGACTGTGGGGTGCATGTACAGTGGCCATGGGGCCACCCCAGTGGGGGTGGGTGCTTGATCAGTGCTGAGGTCAGGACGCTGGCCCGTGAATGCAGAATGAGAACAGGCAGACTTGGCTGTGACCAATGCCCCGCTACGGAGCGGCGCGGTCTCTTCTTCTCAGTCCTGGGAGCACTTACGAAGGAGTCTCAGAACTCTTTAAAGCCGGAGCACTTCTCCAGCTGGAGAGTGGAGAGCACACTGGCAGGTTCTGCAGCTATTCATTTCTGAAACTTTCTGTCACCCCAAACCCCCGTCATCTCCTTAGGATGGTTTGCAGCCTCCTAAATTACTGCTAATCTTCCACCGGTTACGTTTTAAATTGAAGCCTGCCTTTCAGGGAAGCATCCGAGACCCCTCGGTGAGACTCAGAAAGAACCTCAAATTGCCAGCAATATGCTTGTGAATCATCTCTTGGGCGGCTTATTTCCTGGGATGATTTCTGCAGATGGCTAATCTTACCCATTTTATGTCGATTTCTGTTAGCGCTAACCTCTAAGCGTGGCAGTATCTGACTGTCCTAATTTTAGATTATGATTTTATTGTCGTTCTTATTCTTTAGCCTTCCTTTCTAAATTCCCATATTTCTGTCATGTTTTCAGAATTTAGAGAGGAAGATGAAGGAATGGCGCTGACTTCCATTTGAGCTATACTGAGAGTCCGATATGCTGAGATAATTAGAATACAATGTATTCACTGAAGAGGTTTAGGGGAATCAGTGCCTGACACCATTTTTTTTTTTCCTTTCCCAGTGAAGAATTAAGACCCAGAAATTGGATGGGCAGAGATAAATGGCAATTTTCTTGCTCTGTCTCAAGCCCTTAAAACAGTGCCTGGGAGGTAAGAGGCACTTAATAAATATTGGGTGGGTGAATGAATAAATAAAATTAGAAGGAAGAACACAGCTCAGTGCCCGATCCAATTGGTTTCACTGTTCTTCACGTCAGAATTTGCCCACCCACGCCCCTCAAGCCGGTCAGGACAGCTCCGATCATCTCCTCTGTGGAGATGGGAAGGCCTCCTCCTGGGCAGCCCAGTGGAGGTGGACCGGCCGGTGTGGCAGAGACAGTGGGGGCAGTCACCTCGCCCCTTGTCCCGCGGGAAGGAGCGATGGGAAGGGGACAGAGGTGGGGATGCCACTCTGCAGGGAAGTCTCCTGCACACAGCCCTCGCCGCGCTGTGGTCCCTTCCTCACCTTCCCAGCTCGGGGGCTCTCGGGTCACTGGGACTAATGCCCACGTGTGTGATCCAGCAGGAGCCACCCGGCACGGGGAGCCGGTAAGAGAATGTCGGCCCTACTTCAAACAGGGTGGCAAAGCACACACGTTCACGGGATGTTTCAATTTTTAAAGTTATTACAATCCAGGATCCTGAAACCTTCCCTGACCTCGTGGCTCTTGCCGTTTGCCGAAGCAGCTCTGGGGTCCCCTCCCTGCCTTTACAGTGTGTTCAAAGCTACAGTGAATGCAGCTGCCATGTGTCATCCAAGAGAAACGGGCTCCTGACAACTGCCTCGCTGCCTCCTCCTCCACCTTATTTACTGTGCCTGGCCCTCCCCAAAGTCAACATGACCACGCACGGGAACATTTTGAATCCGTTTGGCACCTGGCGGCAGCCAGGACAGTGTGACCAATGACACTCAGGAAAGAGGACTCCAGAGCTGCTTCAGGAAGTGGCAAGGACCAGGGGACAAGTGTCTATGAAGGGGTGAGGGAGTGTAGTTTGGGGAGTATTCACAGCAATGCATCTTTCACTGTAATACAATCTAAATGTTTAAACAGTCTCTGTAGTTTCCTTTTCTTTTTTTGTCTTTTTGAGACAGGGTCTCACCGTGCAGTTCAGGCTGACCTTGAACTTACTTTGTAGCCCAGGCTGGTCTCCAATTTGCAAAAATCCTCCTGCCTCAGCCTCCCGAGTGCTGAAATTACAGGTGTACACCACCATGCCTGGCTTTCTTTTTTGTTGTTGTTTTTAAGGGAATAAAACCAATCAGAACAAAATAGTGAAAGCAGTACAGGACTTCAAAACAAGATCGTAGGAAATCAGCAATGGTCACCACAGACATTGTGAAAGTGAAAGGGAGGAAATGTCTAAAAAGGGAAGGCGGTGGCCATTGCCCATTCCCTACGATCTTGTGTTCAAGTCCTGCATCATTTTCACTGTTTTGCTTTGATTTGGTTTTATCCTGCTTTGTTTGGCTTGATTTCATCATATCTGATGGTGTGGGCAGCCAGCTCAAAGGTAACAGTCACTGGGGTTTGCCATCGCCCTGTACCATTCACAGCCTTTGCTGTGTGTAAGTGCACCGTGTGTGGCCCTGAGGACTTTCCTGTCGCAGTGCCACCATCCCCACATCCATGGCCAGGAGTCTGTCACGGTGCATGCCTGGCCTTCCACACCCATGGGACAGTGACTCCTGCCCACCCTTTCCTCACCTCTGGACAGAAGGGATTGTTACCCTCACGAGGTCACCGGAGGCGAGTCTCGAATCATTGGCATGTGTCAGCTGCAGGCTGGAGAGCGTTAGGAAGCTTCCAGAAACCTGAGACAGCTGGGCGAGATGGGAGGGGCCAGGTGGCTGTCTCTTCCCTATCGACCCTGCCTGGCAAGAAGGGCCCCTGTCCCAGCTCAATGGAGCCTGTGCTGAAGGGCTGCTTAGCACGTTTTTCTCTAATTTTGGCTCGAGTTGAAAGGAACGACTTTTTTTTTTTTTAAGTGTTAAGGGCTTTGCAGTTCTGTGTGATGGCAGATGCCATTTATCCCAGTACTCAGAAGGCTGAGGCAGGAGGATGTTCATGCGTTTGAGGCCGGCCTGGGCTACATTGAAAAGTTTTGTCTCACAAAACAAGACAAAAAAAGGAGCAAGATTTTGGTGACTCGCACAGCATGTTCTGATTGGAAATTGGGTAAGCAGCTGCTGGCAGACAGGGCTTCCCACGGAGACGCCGGACCCCAGCACCCTGAACCACAGAACCACCAGCTCGCTGGAGGCTTTCTGCCACTCTTCGCAGAAGACTGTGTCCCACCATGCGTTCCGAGAATCTCAAAAAGAAAAGGTATGTGACTGAGGCAAGGATGCTATGACCACCCCTGGTCTGCAAGGAAAGCTGCTTCCACAAAACCCACCCTCGCCGGTTCCCTGGGGCTTTGACCGGGCCCTGCTGGCGTTTGGGCCTTGGGCACAGTTCTTATGCTCTTCCCCCCACCCCCGTGCTACGTGGTCCTCAGGCAGAGAGGCGTGCCTTGTGCCTGTGACGCTCACCAGGGACAGTAGCAGTCCTTGCCCAAGACGTAGAGGGGAGAGAGGGTTCCAGGAGGCACCTGGGCTTCGCTATGCTCAGACACGGGTGCTGCTGTCCTGTGTGAATGGGGGGGGGGTAAAGAAGGCCCCTCTGCGTCCCTCCCTGCCCTTCAGAAAACCAAGACCCTGCAGGTTTTGGTGCTGAGCGGTTCTGAAGAAAACCCTGGAAGTTGCGAGGTGCTGACCAATTGCAGGGTGCTGCAGGGGGCACCCTGCCTGCCTAGGCGGGGTGGGGGTGGGGGCAGAAGCCTCCAAAGGCAAATCCTGTGCATCATTTTATTCTCTGCGAAAGTACTGACACAGTTTGTACAGCTGCCCTCCTGACGGTGGTGCTTCACCGTTAACAGGCTTTTAAACTAACCTGCAGCTTGGCTAAAGAAGTGGGTGGCGAGAGGATGCAGGCTCCTGGTGTGCTACTTCCGACAGGAATTAAACAGGTGCTTTGCAACGCCCAGCTTTGGGGCTGGGGCTGGCAGGTGTGGCCTGCTAAGCTGAGCCCCAGAATCAAGCTCATCGAAGCCATCCAGCGGGGAGGCCGTAGGGCGGCCCGGTCCCTTCTCCAGCCCGCAGCTGGGTTTCCATGCAGTATGAAGATCACACTGAGTCCACGAGCTTGGGTCTCAGCTACGGCCTCTCCACTTCAGTGCAGGCTGGTGACCTCACCAGAGATCCGTGCAATAAATGCCAGGTTTTCAGCAAAAAGAACAGGCTGAAATCTCCCAGTTAGCATGGCTTCTATGCCTACCAGGGAGAAAGCACTGTTTGTATCACAGCTGTTATTTCAAGAAATCAATGGCATAATCTGCAGACGAGCTGCTCACAAAGTGCAGGGCAGAATCCCACAGGTAAGGGCAGGCAAGGATGCGGGGCTCGCTTTCCTGCAGTGCCTGCTCTGTTGACCTCTGGAGTATGACCTGGGATTTCTTGCGTCGGCTTTCTCTGGCAGGTGGGGTGGTACGTATCTCTAATCCCACCATTTAGCTGAGGCAGGAGGATCAGCACGAGTTCAAGGCCAGCCTGAACTTCATAGCTAGACCGTATCTCAAAAAAAGTTTCAGTGCTCTCATCTGCCAAATGGGGCTATGTAAAGGCGATATTGTCATGTAAACTGTTCAGCATTGCGTTAAGCTCATGGAAAGCTTTTTAAAAATGACAGTTGAGATATGATCTACATACTGTAAAATTAACTCATTTAAAATATGCAATGCAATATTTTTAGACGTGTAATATTTAAACATGTTTAATTACCAATAATCTATTCTAGAATGTTTTCATCACCTTAAGAAGAAAAGCTGTGTTCTTTAGCCATCTGCCTTCTATCCTTTTATCCCTCGCACACAAGCCTAACTTACTTCCTTTCTTTACATATTTCTGGATTCTGGATATTTCATGTGAGTGGAATCGTATAGTATGTGATCATTTACCCTGTGTGTCCTTTTACTTAGCATTATGTTATTAAAATTCAGGTGTGCAATAGCATGTATCAGTACTTTAAATCTTTTTTCTGGCCAAACTATATTCCAAAAATGTATTCTTTTCCTGGCCATAATATTCCAGCATATAGATATGTCATATTTTGTTCATTTATACTCTGTGTTCCACCCAAATAGTAATGGGCATTTGGATTGTTTCTATCTTTTGGCTATGATACTCTTACAATATAATAATGCTCCCGTAGACATTCGTGTAAAAGTTTCTGTTTGAACATCCGTTTTCATTTCCCTCCGGTATGTATATATTTTGGAGGGAAATTGCTGGGCCATGTTGAATTGCAGGAGCTGTTTATATATTTGGGTACAAGTACCTTATCAGAAATATACTTTGCAAATGTTCAATGTCACTGTGTTGGGTTTTTTTTCACCCTTGACAACATCCTTTGAAGCTCAAAAAGTTTTAATTTTGATGAAACTCAGTTGATCTAGTTTTCTTTTTGATTCTCATACTTGTAGTGCCACATCTAAGAATTCTTTGCCAAATTCAAAGTCATGAGGATTGGTCCCTGTTTCATTCTGAGATTTTGTTTTTTGGTTGTAGCTCTCGTGCTTGGCTCATGACCCAACACGTGTATTGCGAGGTCCAACCTCGGTCTTCTCCGTGTGGCCTCCATTTTCCAGTCACCATTGGTTGAAAGACCATCCTTTCTCCCTTGGGTGGTGTGGACACCCTTGTGGGAAATCAATTGGGTAAAGACGCGAGACTATTTCTGGGCTCATTCCTACTCCATTGATCTAAGGGTCTATCCTTGTGGCTTGATTAATGTTTTTTAATAGTCAATTTTGAAATTGTGAAGTGTAAGTCCTATTTTATTCCTGTATTTCAAGACAGTTTGTGCTATTCTAAGTCCTCTGAGTTTTCATGAGACTTTTAGAATTAGCTTGTCAAGTTTTATAAGGTAGTGGGCTGGTGTTCTAATTAGGGTTGCATTAAATTTCTCAATCAATTCAGAAGGGTTCAAGTGTTAAGGCCTCTTCTCTATGAACAGAATGATTTTAACCACTAATTTCTTTCAAAAGGTTTTGTAGTCTTTCCAAGTACAACTTGTACATTTCATTCATTTAACTTATTCCTGAATATTTTCTTTTGGAGGGGATGCTATGGTAAATGGAATAGCTCTTTTTTTCCAGAGTGAGTGTGCTTTTTTCTTTTTCTAGGCTTATTTCTCTTGCTATAGCCTTAAATACAGCACCAATAGAAATGGAAGAACAGACATCCTGGTCTTGTTCCTGTCTTTCAGTATAAGTGCTACTATAAGGAAACACCAGAAGCTGGGTACTTTGTAGAGAAAAGAGGATTTTAGCTCATAGTTCAAGACTCGACACTACCATCTGGCTGTGGCAAGATCTTATGGCAGCTGGTATCACTGAGGTGGGTGCACATGGGAGAAGAAGACAGCACATGGCCAGCAGGAAGTGAGAATGTGCCTGGGGTCCAGTAGGAGCACAGCGGTCCCTGCCCAGGGCACGTCCCCAGAGACCAGATTATTTTGCAGTAAGCACCTCTGTTGTAGCTTGACATAACTGACACCACCTTGAGCCCTGCGTTTAACTAGTGCCTGTATTCAGGAAAATGGAAAATCACTCAGAGTGTAAGTCCCATGAGAAAAGCAGAGTGAGCTGTACCCACAGGAGAAAAATTAACCCGCTCAACAAAAGAAGCAGGACACAGGTGTCAACCGAAAAGTAATGTAAGATTCGAGCTAAACTGTTTCCAACAGGATGTCTTTTGTGATTCTTTTAAAAACTCTGTAACTTTCCAGTTCGGGGCCACTTGTTTGGACCTTCAGGTGGGTGGGGGGTCTGTATACATGTGGTCCTGAGTTCAGTTAATTACATTTCAAATTTATCATTTGGCTGCATGGATTCCTGTATTGTTCATGGACCCACCTCACCACCTGGCCTCCTAGAATTGCCCAGATTTCAGCACATGGCCTCTGGGTGACAGGCCACATTGGAACCACGACACCTCCCTACCCCTCCTCTACTGTTTCCTTTTATTATTATTATTAGTTTTTTTGAGACAGGGTCTCGCTGTGCAGTTCAGGCTGGCCTTGAGCTTGCTCTGTAGCCCAAGCTGGTCTCAAACTTGCAATGATCCTCCTGCCTCGGCCTCCCGAGTTCTGAGGTTACAGGCGTGCGCCACCACGCCCGGCTTACTGTTTCCTTTTATAATAAATATTTTCTAGAGTAGTATTTTCACTCCCTTAATGATTTTGCCTTTTTTTTTTTTTACTTTTGTTGTTGTGCTAAGACTTACCACATATACCTTAATTTATAAAATGACACAAGGGTGACAGTCATTTGAATAGAGCTGTTTCTGTCCTTCCCCAACCATTTACCCAGCTGGCTTATTGCCCTGTTGTCTCCCACAATGCCCTGCACAGCAGCTTAGCCAGTGTCCTGACCGCTCCTCCACCAGCTCTCCACATCTCTGTGGTTCTTGAGTGTGTCTTTAGGCTTAAACTTCCCCTGCTCTGCCACAAAGGGGTGCAGGTCCTGTGTGCAGAGAGGAAGCCCTGCCTGCTTTGTTCCCCGCTTCTTCTCCCAGGCACATCTTTTAAGACTGTGTGCTCTGCAGCCAGAAACCATCAGGGCAAACTCTGACGCCTCTGCTCTGGGGGTGGAGGGCTTGCCGGACAGGAGGGTCGGAGGGAGAGGCTGGAGGATCCGAGGAAGCAGCCTGGGGTCCTCACAGCTGATTCTGGCACAAAGCTAGCACTGCGTGAAGTGGGGAAAGGTGGATCGGGACCCCAGAATTCTCCATGTGTTGTGTTGGAGGCAGTGTCCTGGCCCCACGGGGAAGTTTTGGGTAGAAGCGACTTCAGCAGCAGGTAGCTGGCGGCAGGCTAGGAGAGGCTGAGGTCCTGGCCCTCTGGGGAGGAAAGGGCGGCACCAGAGCGGAGGGAGGCGGGGGGGGGGCCTGTCTGTGCTGCAGCAGAGCAGAGCAGGGAAGAGGGGTCTGCTCGGGCAGCTTCCCAGCGTGCTCACCCTCTCCTGATGCGATGTTTCTTTATTTGGTCTTTGTCCCAAGATGCGATCCCAGAAGCCTAAAACGGTTGTATTTTAATAGTAAATATTTAATAAATATCCATTAACCTTCCCTTACCCCTATATCCGCACAAAATTCTGAAAGGATTTCTCAAGTCTCTGGTAGCCGGTAACGTTTATTTGCATATTTCATAGCCCTTCCTCGTGCCTGGAAGGCTCCACCCCACGCTACTTTAGGCGTTGGCTTCTCTAAGTTCAGCAGGTGTTGAAGCTGACAGATGTCGAAGGAGGTGAACTTAACAGTGTCTCCTCCCCGGAATCTTCACAGCCTCTGGCTGCGTCTTCCCCAGCTTCTCAGGGGTCTCTAAGTAAATTGTGGAGTGGGGTTGCTGCTTGGTCCCCCTAAAAGCAGTGCTGGTCAGTCGGTCACTTGTTCCTAACAGCCAGTTCTCAAGAGCCAGGCTGAGCCTGCTGCTCTCCATCAGCACTGTCCACCTTCTCTGCCGGACTTGGGACAATGGTAGAACCAGCACGACGCCCCACTGGCGGGTTCTCGGGACCCTCCGAGGCGGGTTCTCCTGACCCTCCATCAGCACCTCCACGTGGCGCCTTGGCGCATGGAGGCTCCTGTTCCCCAGTTCACGGTTCTGAGTCTTGGGAATGCATCAGTGCTTCGCTGTCTGCGTAACCTGGGGACCGGTCCTGATGTGACCCTACAGAAATCGGAACAAGAGTGTGGCACATGCTGCGTTACCTCTGAGGAGCCCTTCATCAAGAGCGTGCAGACTCCACCAACCACCATGGAGTCTTCAAGAGCCCAACCTGGGCTACTGTGAATATTACCTTTCTTACTCCCAGTTCTGACAACCTGCCTTTAAAAAAACCCCAAAACTCAGAATATAATACTTACCCAAGATTATGGATGGGCAAATGCTTTCCCCAAAGGTTTGTAATTCATTAATTGATACTGACCAAAAATGGGAGAAAAAAGGAAAGAGGAGATTTAAGTATTTAAACATACCTGGTAGAGATACAAAGGTGATTCAGAGAGTAAAAAAAGAGACAGGAAGAAAAACCATATGAGAATAAAGGAAGTATCATATCAGCTGAAAAGTTAAAATTAAAAATACAGGATCCTGAAATTATATAATAATTTATAAAATATTCCCAGGCAACAGCTCTTGCTGGATCAAAATGAAATTCCATAAATGTGGACAGCGTGAGTACTGATGTGTGTTTATGACATTTATCTTTATGAATTCATTGAGTTCATGAGGGAGAAAGGCTAGAATAGCTTTGGCATTATATTGCTTCTGTTCGTGGAAAGAAATGTCAGCGTCATAATAAAGACACGGTATCGTGCTACAGATACAGGCACCTTTTTATATTATATTGTGAATTTATAAATTAGGAAAAAAAATCAGCTTCTTTTAAAAAAATATCCTGTTTAATAAAAGCACATGGAAAAATGTCTTTATTTTTATTGAAAGATAACAGAGTAACAGCTCTTCAGGATTGTTCCTATTTGGCTGTAGAAACAAGTTTGGGTCTGCAAATGGCATTCGGGCATATCTGCTATTCAGGGAATTCATATCAAGTGCAACACTGAGGCCCAGTTGTGAAGAGCCACTCAGCAGGAATTAATGAAGGTCCCATATTTTACCTCCGCTGCCCTGACAGCTCCAGCCTGCAATTCACCCCACATTTGCAAAACTTTCCATCACTTTTCAGTCCTGGGCAAAGCACATTTACCTTTCTGAAACTGCTGGTCTGTCAAACTCAGTTTTGCTGGGGTTAGAAGAGATAAGTGTTTTTTTTCTTTGTTTGAAAAGACTTTTCTGGTAGTTGGGAGCAAAAGCTTGGAGTATCCTTCCTCCCGCGGTCCGCAGGCTGCATACGCAATCAGGAAGGGAGGAGTAGATGAAGGAGTTCAAAAAGGGGGGACCCCTGGGAGAAGGCATCTGGCTTTCCTGGGGGTGAGTGGGGCTCACTGTAAAACATTAAAATGCCCTTCTACGGACCCTCCAATGCACGTTTCTGGTCATCTGTCCACTTCTGCACATTGTGTAGCTGACACCGTGATTACAGTGACAGGTACGCCCCGTGACAATGAGAGAGGGAAGCAGGTGGATTGAGGCACAGTGACCTACACAGAACGGCAGAACCCTTCTCCACGGGGCCAGCTGTCCAGAGGAAATCTTGCTGAGGAGCTGCGCCCTCTCCAGCTCGCTCAGCCTCTCACTGCTTGTTAGTGACCAGAACCAAAGATATTCCCCAGTTTTTGGAAACGCACTCACAACACACCAATCCAAAGTCATTCGGTCAAGAATACATTCTGCTTTTCTAGGAAGCATTAAGGATGGTTATGAGAGCCAAACAATAAGCATGGCACCCTTAAGTTTGCGATTCTCCCCTTGGCTGTCTTGCTGCATCTTCCCAGGCGACCTCTCCGAAGCATATGCGTTTCATTTGCATCAGAAGTTCCTTCATTAAGAGGACCACGTCCGGCCTTCGCTCCAGCTGGTATCTACAACAGCCCCACTGGCTAACAGCACGGGGAAGGTTTCACTCAGGCAGAAAGATGATTTCCAGTTTTTTTCTCCCTCTGCTTTTGTGACTTGAGGATGGAATCAGTGATATTCAGCTCCTGTTCCCAGTGATTTGAAATTGAAGCACATAACACAGACGGAAACCAAGCTTGAGAGCAGGGACAAAGGATCCATAAAGCTTCAAAGGATCAAAAGGAAGCGTCAGAGGGAGAGAGACTGAGAATAAAGAAGAAAGGGGAGAAGCCGTGGAGGGAGAGGCCTCAGAGCAGGCAGGAGCAACCTGCCCACTGGAGTGGGTGCGGAGGCACAGGGGAGGGCACCGGGCCCCAGAGACTGAGGGCCACGGCACTGCGCCACCTTAATAGCCCACCGAGCAAAGCGTTCACGTTAGACCTGCAAAATGCGCACCACACATCATATGGAAACAAGGGCGAAGAGGAATGTGTGAACCCCAAGACAGGGTCTACGAGATATAGGAGGTCTGTGGGGAGTTCCACAGCTCAAGTCAGGGTCTCCAGACTTGGTCACCCCCAGATCATGCCCCCAAGGAATCAGGATGGTAAACCCTGATCTCACAACAAACGTGGGGAGGCGAGTTCCCATCTTCAGGTCCTGACACAGCAGGCAGCTTGAAGGGGTCAGGAGGGGGCTCCTGCAGATCTGGGTTTGAGGAAAGAAGGGACACCCCATTTCAAATACCAGTGACTGTCACTTGGATTCTCAGCCCTTGTCCCTAAGGGGAGGAGTCTTGGGGAGGAAGAGGTGGAGCTTCAGCAAAGTCTTCCTGTGGTAGAGGGGCGCGGCTTGGAGGGGAAGTGGGACCCTGGCTGTCCTGGCTTTCTTTTGCTTGCTGACTACTGCAGGGCGAGTAACTTAGCGCCACCTTGTGGTCGCTGCCATGATTTGTAGCCTTGCACAGACCCAAAAGCAACAGGCCCGCAGGCCATGGACTGAAACCTCCAGAACTGTGAGCCGGCATTAAGCTTTCCTACAGGCCCCTGGCGTGCAGAGGCTGGGGTGCTGCTGGGCGTCCACGGCCCATGGGACAGCGCCGTGAGGGAGAATCACCCCTCCGCAGCAGTGCACGCTGGGAACTGGGCAGCACAGCCTGCAGATGAGAGCAAACAGCTCTGCTCCAATTCCTGGGGAGCCCATCACTCAGCCGCAGCCACTCGGCGAGCTCCTCCTGTGCTCACCGGGGAAGATCCAGGACACACAGGGAGACACAGTCCCGGCCACAGGATCTGCCACTTTGATTCGGGACCTCAACATACAGAGCCGAGCGAGGTCCTGCGCAGGGGCGGGTACGAGGTGGCCGGAGAGACGGCGAGGCCGGGTGCGCCTGGGAGGACGGGCAGAGGAGGAGGGAGGAAGGGGAAGGAGCGGGAGGGAGAAGGGAAGAGGAAAGCGAAGGGGAGAGGCAGGAGGAGGGAAGGGAGGGAGAAGAGAAGAAAAGGGGGAGGGAAGGAAGGGGACGGAGGAGGAGAAGGAGATGGAGGGAGGAAGGCGGAGCGGGGCGGAGTATGGGGAGGGCCAGAGTGCAGGGAGGAGAGGAGCAGGGAGGCTGCAGGGGCGGGAAGGAGGGAGCCAGCAGCTTCAGTTTCCGTACAGAACCGGAAGCCGAGCTGAACGCAGGTCGGCCGGAGCTCAGCGTGGTGGGAGGCAGAGAGACCCCAGGGAAGGGCAAGCGGGGCCTGGAAGTCCAGGCAACAGGCCCAGAGCCTGCAGGTGGGCGTGAGGGTCGGAGCAAAGTGTCACCCCTGCACCGGCACCTGCAGCGGGAGGGGCGCACGCTGCACACTGCAGGCACAGCCCCCTCTTCACCAGCCCGCGGGGTGCACAGCCTGCCCTGCCCCTGTGCCTGTCCTTCCTCGTGCTGAGGTCCTCATCTTCACCACTGTTTTCTGAGCTATGATTCCACGTCTGCTTCATGATGGTTCTGGTCATAAAGCACACACAAAATCCCAGACACCCCCTCTCCCGGCCAACCTGAGCGGCGGCTGCTGCTTTGCCCCTTATCATCGCACCCTCCTTCTACCTCCCTCCCTGTGTCAGAGCTAATGCAATTCACCCAGCTCAGAGGGAGCCCCCGTGCCCTCAGTCTCGCCCCAAATCAGCCCAAAGCCTGGCTTCTGTAACATCTGCTAACAGCAACTGGAACTGTGTCGGAGCTGGAATTTCCCCCAATCAGTTCTGGCTGACCCTTTGAGGGATTGTAGAGAGACATCCAGTGAAATCGTGCTGGATTCCTAACCTGCAGAAACCAGAAGGTAGTACATTTCTGTGACTTTGGATCTCTACATCTTGGGACAAGTTGTCACACAGTCATAGGAAACTATTGCAGACTTGCACAACAGAAAGACCAATTATTCTACAAGAAGACCTGGTTGTCTCACTCGAGCAGGAACTCAGAGGCTGCTTTTTGCTAAAAGCACTGCCCTTCATCGGGCCTGCAGATGTGAGATGGAAGCGGGGTGTAGATGTGAGATGGAAGCGGGGTGAACGCGTGGCATCTCTCACTCACACAGCATCTGTGTCCTTTGCTGTCTTGAACTTTGGCCCAGAGTCCTGCTCACATCTGCAAAGACATGTTAGTCATGGAAGGAGTCATGGAGGCTTCTGAGACTGGCCGTCTTTGCCTTCAAGGCTAAAGATGCTGAGATAAGAGTTGCTAAAGTATTTCCAAGATCTGCAGGGACATCATGATAAGCAGATTACCAACTGCCAGCTTTGACCATGCCCTGTTCCACATCATTGTAACAGCAATAAGATGTCGCTGACCATTGTTACCAAAGGGAGGATCATTGATATCCCAGACAACTGGACAAGACACACAGAAAAGGCAGCAAAAGTGTACATTTATTGAAAACAGAAGAGGGGTAGCCTCTGCAGAGAGAGTGGGCCAGTGAGAAATGTCACAGCTGCCCAGAAGGCAAGGGAAAGGGGTTTTTGTATCCAGAATTCCTGGATTATTTCCCTTTCATGTAACAAGGCAGTGGGCATGCCGTCCTATCAGAT
The DNA here is from genome assembly GCA_004027455.1 of Hydrochoerus hydrochaeris. NCBI lineage: Eukaryota > Metazoa > Chordata > Mammalia > Rodentia > Hydrochaeridae > Hydrochoerus > Hydrochoerus hydrochaeris. The sequence continues at coordinate 84,388 of PVLA01006422.1, read as the reverse complement.
GCTCAGTTGGCCTCAGCCACGGGTAAACCGGTAAACCGTGCTATCAAAAAACTCCTTTGGTCTCTGGTTACATATAAATGAAGGATCAGGCATAGTGGTTTTTGATTGGCTGTGTGCCCGCAGGCAAATGAAGGATTGAAAAGAGCATCTTCTGATTGGTCCTGTGACGAGCACCAGATTCAAATGAAGGACTGAAAAGTAGCAAGTTTCTGATTGGTCCAAATAGCAATTTCCTGCCGGTCCTGCTGTATTGGGAGTGTCCCTGCCCCCGGCAGTGTCCTGCTTTCTCTTGCTGTCTTAATTGCCCTAAACCTGAAGGAAAGCCGGGTCATTGCCCCAGCCAGCTCCGACCTGCTCCCCTGACCTGTCCTCTCTCTGGGCCATCTCTGTTCTCCAGCTTATTGCAGAGAACAGTGTGACTTGGAGTGTTCATCCGCTTGGGGGCCAGCAGGACTGGGCCTAAGGTACTGACCACAGAGGCCGCAGTCCAGCCTGAGTTCCTGGCTGTGGTGCTTCTCCTGCCTTCTTCTGTTCACTGTGTCTCCTAAATCTATTGTTAGCCCCTTGACCGGAGGACTTCGGGTGCTGCTTCCCTGACCTCCCCAGTCTGACTCTGCAGAACAAATTCCTTTCCTGCTTCTACCATTTGTCTCCTCTATGGTCGATTGGGGTCAATGGCTGAGCCTGGTTCCTGGAACCCCCAGACTTGGGCTTCTGGCCTAGGACAAGCATAGAATCTTTCTTAACTAGCCACTGCCTGGAGAGGCATAAAAGTTCAGACCTGCCCCAAGCTTGGCGGGGTCTTCCCCTGAGCCACGATTGTACGTCCCACAGCCGCACGATTCTCTCGCGGATGCCTTTCCTCTGCACCCTAGCGGTACTGCCTTCCCTCCGGGGCTCCAAAGCCCAGAGACACAGGAAGAAGTAGAGGCAGCAAAGGCAGAGACAGAACACACACAAGGACTCAGTAAGAGAAGAGGGTGCATGGATGCGAGAGGCTGCCAAAGAGACAGGAGGGTGGAAGCAGAAATTTACTGGCCTCAGAAGAGCGGAGACGGCTGCAGCAGAAGGTGGGCTCGCCCAGCGAAGGATGGCAGAGAGCCTCTGTGAGAGAAGCCAGTCTGATCCTTGGCGCTGGCGCTTCATCTGTAGCTGGGGGAAGATGGAGAAGCCTTAGGTGGAACAATGCCGGTGCTATTTTGAGTCAATCAACACAAGCAGCCTGCGGGCACAGGCAGATGCCCGGGGCCCTGCTCCCGAGGGCACCTGTCATGCAATAGCCTCGGGGTACATTTACAAATATTATTTTTGGATGTCATTTTTGGTTCTCAAAACTTTGGGCTATCAGTGCTACTTCCCTCCCTTCCCTTAAATTAGGTTTCTTCCCTCTGGAATGTCAGGGACGCTGGGATGAAACCAGCATCCGCTGCTCAAAATTCCTGTTAAACCTTCCGTTCAGAGTGTGGTTTTTATTTTTCCTGTGGGGGCGGCCAGTTGGTCTAAGAGAGATGAAAAGGAAAGGGACTTTGCTAAAACTGCAGAGCTGAAAGATATTTAACAGTATGCAAATCCAGGGGCAGCTCCTGGACTGAAAGGGGAGGGAGAATGTTCCTCTTGGAAAGAAAGCAAAAGCATGAAAATGCAGATGGGGACTGGAGGGGCACTTTAGACATGGTGGCTGCCCACTGGGAATTGGGTTAAGTTTCTCCGGAGGACGCTAACAGCGCACCTTCCCTTAGCAGGCCAGACGAGAGGCTGCCACTGCTGCCGACAGAGGCACAGAGTCAGGAAGGAGGACACCTTCTCCCGATCCTGGGAGAAGACAGGACAGGCAGCTGCGGCACAGACCAGGAGGAGCCGTTAGCAGTGGGGAGAGAGGCTCCCCCAGGCCGCGTCCCTCAGGTACCCTGAGAAGGAGCATTTGACAGCAGCTCTGTAGCCACTGGGGTCGACTGGGCCACCAAGGCTTTGAGCGAGGACGGTGGCCAGCTGGTCTGTGGATCTTGTCGTCACCACACCGCCTTGTTGGGACCTGGGAAGAGCCTCCTCCGTGATGATCTTGAGCTTCCTCACGCTGGATGAGCCTTGAGGACTGGTGGACTGCAGGGGCCCAAGGGCAGCAGCAGAAGGGTGAGGAATGAGGCGGTTTCGAGGACTCTGGGAAAGTTGATGGCAATAAGTTTGGGGTGGTGGCTGTGGGGAAGAGGGTCTGTGCTCCAGATATGTTTTGAAGGCACAGCCAACAGGTCGCATGTGGAAGATGAGAAAAAGCAAGCCAGGGGTTATCTCCTCTAGGTGCTTGGCCTAAAGCACTGCAGGCTGGAGTCACGCTGGGCTCTGATGGGAAGACTGAGGGGTGGCAGCACGAGGGAGAACTCAGGCCTCTGCTTTGGACGCTTTTGAGCTGCCGGCTTTCTGGTGGGAGGAGTGAATTGCCCTGGTTGGAACTGCCCCCGGTTCTGGAGGAGGATTTGCACTCCACACCTGCGCATGTCTGCAGGCGTGACAGTCTGAGTGTGACAGAGGGTTTCATTTACCGGCAGCAGGCCCTGAACAGCACCCTCAGGCATCAGAGGACACATCTTATGGCAAAGGAAGTATGACAATAAGCACATGACGGTGGGACACAGAGTCCCCTGCTCAGCTCACTCAGAGGTAGCAGGAAGAAGACCAGAAGGACCTGCTGAAGGCTGCAGAAAGCCTCGCTCTCTGGGATGCTGTCCTGCGGGGTGGGGGCTGTGTGTTGAACCCCAGCTGAGAGAGGACCGGGTCTCTAGGGCAAGACGCCAGGGGCTCACAACCAAGGTGGGAAGAGCGGGATTGGCCCTTTTGCCTCTGCTCTCAGTGGCTCATCTGTGCTGCACCTCTGAGCTCCAGTGAAGTGGAAATTTCCAGTCCCAGAAATGACTGCTTGTACTTGATCAGCTTAAGGCTTTGGCAGAAGGTAAGGAAGTCTGCAATCTGGCCAAGTTGGTCTTTTCAAGATGAGACCCTCCAGACTAGGAGTCCCTATTTTGGTAGGAGAGATTAACCCTGATTTTCATGAAGAACTGCAGTATGAACTGCCACGTCCCAGTGCTGGGGAGGCATCTGAGTGGCGGCACACTGGTTAGCAGGCCCCGCTGCCACCCCAGTTCCAGCTACGGCACAGGGGACCTGCCCTGTGCGTAGCAGCTTCTAGCCTCAAGTGCCTCCTGCATCTCTGCTTCTCTCCCTCTGAGCTTCCTCTGAAGTTGCAGTCATTTACTCAGCCAAGGTCTCATGCGTGGAGGTGCGAGGATTCCATGCTTTTGAGAGCCCTCAGAGCCGAGGGTGATCGGGCTTGATCGATGGCGAGGGCCAGCCCAGCCTCTCATCCTTGGATGGGGTCATCAGTCCCCTTTTGGGTGGTCCTCAGAGGTTCACCAGTGGGACTGGGCCTCTCAGATGTCTGGAGCAGCCACCAAGGCAGCCTCACAGGCTGTATTACCTTTCACCTCTGCACACCTCCTACTTCCCCTTCCTGGCCTCTGATTCTGGGGATCCCCTACCTAATAAACCACAGCAAACCAATCCAGTCTGCGACAGGAGCCCCATCCTGCCCCAGGCCAGCAGTGATGTGACAGAGCTCAGTTCGCTGCAGGTCTGACCCAGCAGCCTGAGGAGCTGGTGCCGAGTGAGTTGGCACCCCTGAGAGGCCCGAATCCTGGAGGTGCAGGCCCAGTCCGGGGTCCCCCAGGCAAGGCTATGCTGGAGCTCACCCTGCCTGAACTCCTGCCTCCTCCTCACCGCAGAGGCTCTGTTTCACCGACAGCCAAGGATTGCACATTGCTTCAGGTGCGCAGCTTGGAAAAGACCATCATGGATTAAAAGTAGCGTTCACGACTTCCTCCTGCCGAGAGCTGAAATGGCGCCCTCAGCTTCCTAGCCTCACCCCAGACCCCAGACAGGCTGTTATTCATAATCTTTAGCTTGAAATCACTGGGGACTGGAATTTGATGTAAAGAAGGCCCTGCATATTCATGCACTGGTTTATTGCTTTTAGGCTGAAGTTCCTGTTTCATTTACATGATTTCCACTCAGAATGGGCAACTCCTGAAAGACAGGAAGTAAGTTTGCAGCAGGCTGTTTGGTATGCATTTCGGGTGTGATTTTTATGCCAATGGCGAAGTTGTTTCTTGTTTGGGACAAGGGCCCCTCCTCCTGTTCATTCAGTTCTGACGGAGGGTAAATAAATACATCATGCATGGAGGAGAAACCTTTTCAAATCCAACTTGTGCTCCCTTGCATGAATTGGTTCACAACTGTCCTTTGCGGAATGTCACAAGTGTTAACAAACCTCCTTTCCAGGGTTGGAAGAGTGGCAGAAAGAGGGACAAGAAGGAGGAGCTTGGGTCCTCGGCCTCCCAGGCTTGGGTGAGGACACAGGGGGCTCTGTGTACAAGGGTGACTTACAGGTACGCAGGCTTTTCCAAGACTCTCCTAAAGAGCACATCCCTTCTCTAACAAACCCTGCTTCCTGGCAAGAATGAAGTTACCTATAATCACAATGAGATGAACAGAATCGCTGCCGATTTCCCCCAGCTCTTCCAATAGCCACTTCCGCTCAATTCCTTCGGCTAATAGACATTTATGGCCAGAGTTCTGAATTGGGGCTGAGCTTTTGTAATTAAACAATGCTTAAAAGTCCTGGTTCAAATTCTGCTGTTTTCCTCTTAATGTGATGACAGTGTTTTACTTACCAACTACACATGTGTGCATATGCATATCCATAAAACATACTCAGTTCATTTATCAGCGGTGGGAGCCGCGTCCGTTTAAACAGCAAACGCTAAGGCAACGAAGACCAGAGCCAACATCAGCGCTAAGGCGTCCTGAGCTTCCTGGCTGCATGGCTGGGGACACTTATCAGACCCAGGGAGTGACAAGAGAGGAGGGGCCCAAGTATCCCCCGAGGACCCTCTCCTCGGTGTCACACAGCCTCCACAGCAAGGAATTGGTGTCCCTGGCACCCTCTCCAGCATCTCACCATGGACTGTTACCAAATGCTTTGTGCATTTCTGTCTCATTTCCTTGTTCAGACCTGTGAGCTCCCGTGAAACCACATCTGGTCTTGCAAGGCAGGACTGGGAAAAATAACAGAAAGCTGATAGCAGATATTTGGGTGGACAGATGGGTGGACATATAAATGAGGTGGGAGTGACCACAATGAACACGTGACCCGAGGCATGGGGTAGCAAGCTATGGGGCAACTGGGGTGGCTGGGGAGGGGGTTTCCTCAGGCGTGTCACCCTGATGGTGACTCAGAGGATGTGCTTTGAGACCACTGTCTCTGAGGAAGACACCGCCCCACAGGTGACTCACGTCCTGCACAGGGGTGAAGGGACCTGGCCCTGGTATACTCTTGAAGTGAAACCTAAGTGATCACTAAAGGAAGCAGGCTGATTTTTTTTGCGCTCCAGTTTGGAAAATGCAAACAGCATAATAATTATTATTATAATTTTGCTAATGTATTTCCATCCTCTCATTTATTTCTCATTCTTCTGAGGGGTGCAAGACCATTTAAAAGAATGGGAATGGAGACTCATCACTGACTGTCTCCCCAGAATGCCCCTGAGGGTGCTCGAAGCTCCATCCTGTACATTTCTCTAAGAGCAATGAAGAGCCCAATCTCTGCTGGCACGCAGCCCCGGCTCACACATTTTGGTCTTTTCAAGGTTAATTCTTCTTTTTGAGTTCTTGTGGCTTGAATCACAGACTTCCACCTGCTTCTGTGTTGGTGTTACAGGATCATTTGATCAAAAGGCAGGAAGGAGGCTATTGACACTAGGACTTCAGGAAGTATTTACACACGGTTTGTTTAAAAACTCCTCCAGATAGTGGTTTTCTAAAAATGCCACAGCTTCAGTTCAACCTTGGTCCCTGCTGTGTGTGGTTTTAAAGTAGACTGTGCATATTGTGAGGTTTGTGTACTTGGGAAGGAGCACAATATATTTATCGTAGGATTATGATTAGACTCACAATGGCAACATATTGCTATGTGTTGTACTGGGAATCGAACTCAGGACCTTGCACTTGCCAGGCAGGCACGGTGCTGTTTCTTATTTCATCAGGTCTTCTGTGGTTTCAGCCGCCCACATACATGCTGTCTCAGGAATCCATGGGCTGTCCAAACCACTAAATCTGGTCACTGATTTTTTTTTGGCACATAAACAAACAAACAAACAAATAAACAAAAAACCCACAAAAAACCAACAATGGTATTTTTTATTTTGTGGTTTGTTTTATTTTTGACACAGGATCTCTCTCACTCGGTGGCCCAGGCTGACCTCCACCTTGTGACAGTCCTCCTGCCTCAAACTCCCAACTGCTGGTGTGATGGACATGTGGCGCATCACTTTACCAGCTAGATTTTTAAAAAATATCACAAGTACTGGTTTGTGATATGCAACAATTATTTAAGAGTCAAATCTCGGTGTCTATAAACACAGTTTCATTCTACACAGCCACAGCCATCTGTGCAGGCGTCCCCTGGGGCAGTTTTCACACCACTGTGGCCGAGGTGAGTCACCGTGACAGAGACCGTGTGGCCCGAGCAGCCTGCCGTGTCCACTGTCTGCCCGAGGCTGGAGGGCTGGAGCCCTGCGCTGTCCGCTAGCTTGTCACCTGCCCACCCCTCTGCCCACCGCTCCTCACCCCACCTTGGGGCCGAGCTAGGCTCCTCAAACCCCGAGGAGCCTGTGCTGACGTCCAAAGCCTGCTGAGACAGCTGCCCACATAGGCTGGGTCATCCATCGGCTGCCCCCGGGGTCCTGGTACTCACGCCCTGCACAGTGTCTTTCCCTCCTTACCCAGGGCTGTGTCTGTGGCCAGAATCCGGGAGGAGACTGTGTTACTTACGCTTTGGCCTCTTCCTTTCAGTTTTGCACCCAGAAGCTCTGGCTCAGGGAACCCCTGGGAGAAGCTGTGTGTGGTGGCAGCTGTGCCCAGGCCTGGCTGTGGGTCCTCTGGCCTGGCCCAGAGTGCAGAGACCAGGACTCTCCCAAACCACTCTACGCTGTGACCGTTAGAGGAAACCCAGGCCGGGATCACTTGTTACTCAGCAATAGGAACTGATACACAGCTCAAAAGTTTGGTGTCCTCCCTTGTAGCACAGTGGTCACACCACACGTGCAGGGTCAGGTCCAGCGGATGCCTAAAACCACAGTGTCATACCCTTTACGTGCCGTGTTGGTTGCTGTACACATAAACCTATCATGAGTTTTAATTTATGAAATAGGCAAAAAAAGAGACTAACGGTAAATAATGTCTGATAATAAAAGGTGGGTTTTTTTTTTTCTTCAGTACTGAGGACTGAACTGCAGCATCCTCAGCGCTTTTTGAATTTTTGCATTTTCAGAAAGTATTTAGAGACAGGGTCTTCACATTGCTACACTGCCCAGCACCATGTTTCTTCATTGCTCAAACTTGTGCTCCTCCTGCCTCCAGCTCCCAGGACCCTGGGGTTGCAGACCTGCACCACCATGCCTGGAAATTACAGTTATTTAAAACTTCTGACTTGTTTCCTCCCCAAATTTTCCACCAGTGTTTTAAGACAGCAAGTTGGGTGTGCATCACTGAAAGCGTGGAAAGCAACGCTGCCGGTGAGGTAGACTGAGGTGCTGTCTTCCCCGCTCCCGTACCCAGTGTTTCTGGTCTTAAGTGTGATTTTCCTTTCTCTGGAAGGCTCTGTCTCATCTGGGGGACTCTGGGGTTAAACCTTTTTTTCTTGACTTTGAACTTTAGCTTTTTGCTTTGGCTTGGGCTGGCTGGGCTGGGACATTTTAGGGCGTGGGCAGGAGCTTTTGTTTTCTCTGCCCCAAAAGTGGAATCGGTTTTCCCTCATTCATTTCAAGTGTCAAATCATGGATATTAAGGTCTCTAAATTAATATTCAAATTCCACAGGGGAAAAAAAGCTTGCTATGTTTTTAAATCTTCTTGCTGATAGTATTGTCTTATTTTTATTTTCTCAGTGGCAGAGAGGTAGCATATGAAAGGATTTAGATGCAGGGAAGAAATTTAGAAAGGGCAGAATCGGAGTTCCCAAGTTGCAGGTGATGCAGGTGAGGCCCCAGAGGTCATTTGAGGTCACCTGATGGCCCCAAGGCCACTCAGTACTTCAGTGCCATGAGCCATCATCACTTAAGTGGAACAAGGGTACGAGAGGGGAACTGTGGCTGAATCAGGCTTTTTGGGGCGCGAGATGCTAGTTTCTCTGCATGTGCCCCAGGCCAGTTATGAAAGGCTGAGTGCAGAGAACATCGGGCCAGCAGTCGGACCCGCTGCTGTCTCCGTGTTATTATGTAACTTTGAGGGAAGACTCAAAACCTAGCCAGACGGCAGCGGCCGCGGGGAGATACAAGGATCTTTCTCTGCTGAGAATTTACTGCATGCGTAAGCTTCGGGTGCTACACAAATATAAGTAAAATGGTCTGATCAAGTCTTGGGGGAAAAGGTTCAAAACAGGCTGGCTGAAGGGCTGGACCCAGCTGACAGTGGGGGGTGGCTGGACATGAGGCAGGTGTGGGGAGAGGGTATGTCAGTGTTGACTCCATGGCTTCCTACATTTTTGAATCTTTCACCTTTAGAATGTGTTTGAGCTGTTCTTGTGCGAGCTTTACCTTTATGATTGTCATAATTTTTGTGCTGTGCTGGGGATAGAACCCAGGGTCTCGGGCATACTAGCGAACGTCAGAGGCAGTAGCCTTACAATGATCCTGAGAGGAGGATCGTGTTAAACGATGTCTTAAGTCATTGGAATGAACTGTAATGAAGGATCCTTTGTGGTAGAGCTATTAAGAGCAGGAAGCAAATTTAGTACAGATTATTCAAGCAAACTGGGACTCTTCTCCCTTGGATATTTTATAAAGGGAATTAAAAAGCACTCATTTCTGACTAATTAGCTACCATTCACCTTGGGGGCTGAATTAGTCAACATCTTCTCTATTTGGTTATAGGGAAGAAAATGGATAACAACCTTGGTACTTGTAGTCAATGTGCAATTGTTTTAAAAGTTACACTTAAAGCAATAAATCTGTGTGTTTCAGCCACCTACATCCTGGAAAGAGTCCAAATTTACTTGAAATATCTCTTATAAATGTTTCCATCTTATGACTTACCTATGGCTCAGCTCTTCATATCTTTTACATGTCATAAAGCTGAACTCTATTTTCTACCTTGGACACATATTTTTGCATGGTTAAAAATAAAGATGCAAAACTTACCCCAAACGGGGCAAGGCAAATATCCCGGAAAACCTAATACAGTAAGATCTCATCACTTTGAACTACATGAGAGAAAAAAACAAAATGCTTTGCTCTAAATGATTTTAAAACTTGAGCTAGGCATGATGCATAACATAAACTAGAATAAACAATAGTTGCTTTTAGTGAATCCTAACAGTTGGCTGATTCAGAACCATACCAGGTAAGCCCATTATTTATAAATACTTTAAGCGCTTTATCTTGATTAAGCTATATGAAGTAATAGGAAAGGAAGACCAGCTTGCTGAAGGAAATCAGCCCTACTGACTCTTGATCGTACTTTCCCAATGGTGGAGTAGGTACTGCTGTGTTCTGTGTGCTGTCTTCTCTCTCCCTGCGAAGTGACAATCTCCGTTTCTGATTCCCGCAGTGAGAGGCCAAGATGGAGATCACAGAGCTAGCACCGTGCATCACTGGTGTACCTACAGCAGCAGCCCCAAATACCAGTAGCAAACAGTTTTCACACAGGCTTTGCTTTAAAATTCATCCCTTAAGGAGTATATTTATCACTCTCCATTGCTTATGTACTGGTCAAGGAAAGAAAACAAACTAAGGTAAAGAAAATTTAAGTTAATCCAAGTGTCACATTGAAATCCTGCTTTCTAAGAGACATTAGAAATTATTTAAAGTAATATCTATATGCATCTGAGATCTTGTAATTCCTTGATGAATTGTGATTTTTTTAGATGTGACATTAACTACCCTGATTAATTTGTTATTTATTTTAAACTATTAATTAGGTAGCTCTATCAAGATTTAAGGATTAACTTGTGCTATAAGTGACAGGATTGCAAACATTTAAAAGTTTTTTTTAATCTTTTATACTTTTACATGTTTTTTGTTTTAAAGTAATGAACATCACTTGTATAATAAGAAAGAAGCTCTATGTTGTAAGCTAAGAAAAGAACTATTATTTTAGAATTGTGTCTTCTTGGAAAAGGGAAGCTCACTCCACACGCTGAGATTCTATCTAGAGAAAGGAGGAGGATTCTGTCTGCTGTCTTCCTGCAGTCATGAGGTAACAAGATAGGTAAAGACTGGGCAACACTGAATCCCTCCTCTTTTCAGAGTGTGCCTTGGGAAGCCTAAGGCCACTCACACTTTCCCAAAGGCTGTGTGAACCAGGAAAAGGGCAGGGCTGCTTAGGTTCAGCTGCAACCATTGCTGCCACCCCTTCCTTCCCTTTTCTCCTTCTTCTACCTCTTCCTTCCTCCTCCTTTAATTCTTCCTTTTCTTGTTCTTCTTCATAAGGAAATGAATATAATTTTAATTATTCTGTTGGAAAAATATTGTAAGCAAAAAAATTCTGTCCACCCATCCATCCATGTACTATCCATCCCTCCATCCACCACCTATCATCCACCCACCCGTCCATCCATCATCCATCCACCCACCTGTCCATCCATCATCCATCCACCCATCCATCCATCCATCTGCCATCTATCCCTCCATCCATCCATCTACCTATCATTCATTCATCCATCGATCCATCCATCCACCTACCCATCACCCATCCACTCATCATCCATCTATCCATCATCTACCCATCCATCCATCCATCCGTCTACCCATCAACCCATCCATTCTTCATCCATCTGCCATCTATCCTTCCATCTGTTCATTCACCTATCATTCATCTATCATTCATCCACCCATCCATCACTCATCTACCCATCATCTATCTATCCATCCATCCATCCATCCATCTACCCACCCATCCATCCACCCATCCATCTGCCATCCATCCATCCATCCATCCACTTGCCCATTATTCATTCATTCATCCATCCATTCATCCATCCATCTATCCATCTATCCATCTGTTCATCCATCAACCTATCCTTTCTTCATCCATCTTCCCTCTATTCTTCCATCTATCCACCCACCCATCACTCATCCATCCATTCATCCACCCACCCATTATTCATCCATCCATCCACCCATCCACTCATTTCCATCATTCATCCATATTGGTTACAGCCAAAGAGGAGAACTGTGGTCTGAGCAGGAAGGGAGAGTTACTTTCTAACATATACCCTTTTCTGCCTTTTGTTCTAACATAAATATGCAATAATAATTTTAAAAATAAATAACTAAAGGAAAGGATACAAGAGAAAAAAAAGCCTTTTCACAGAACATCAGCAACATGAGAAAATCAGCTAAGATAAAAGTACAAGTACTAAGGTACTATAGCACAAGTAATTATCTTTAGATAAAGAGATTAGTATGAATTTTCTGTTTTTCCCTTTTTGTTTAGCTGAAATTTATTTATGCTTTTTCAAAAATGAACCTTTTATGTGTATCATTAAAATAAAAGTAAGCGGAGGAAGGAGGTGTTCCGGGGGGCAGGTGGAGGGTTGCTGCGGACCCTTCCCCTCCTCCCGCCCTGAGCGTCTTTGGTTCCGGTGCAGTGAGGTACAGGCTGGGGCAGATGGGGGACACTGGGTTTCTGCCTGTCACAGGAGCAGGAGTGGCCAGGAAGTGTGGCCCTAGAGCCTGGCAGACACCTGCGCGTGCCTATGCTCATAAAGCAAACGCAAGGCAGATGACATTGGGGCCACCACCCTGGGGCTGTGGCCACCGCAGCCCCCCTCCTGTCTCTGTGCGATGCTCCTCCCTGTACGGCTGCTACCCCAGCCTCCCGCTGCCTCTGTGCCTGGAGGTTAGCAGGCGTCTTCAGAGCCACCAGCCAGGTCTGCTTCCAGCAGAACATGGTGACCCACAGCCCAGTTTCCAAGGTGCTCAGCAAACTTGTGGTTATTTTTGACACCTGTCCCCCTCTCACCTGTCACCAATGAATCTCATGAGCTTTACCTCCAAAACACGCTTCAGATGCCCCCCCCCCACCTGGCCGTGCCATTTCTTGCCAGACCTCTGTGAACATGTTTCTGTGGTCCCCAAGCTTCCACCCTCCCTCCTCTGTGGCTGCACATCAGGGCTGAGGTGACTTTTCAGGCAGCTGCTGGGTCATCAGGCTTCTGGGCATGGCCTTCTCCCCGGGTTCTGTTCCCCAGAACCCCAGTGCCCGGGGCCCAGTCACCTGAATTCCTCCACCCACTGCGGGCACCCTGCCTCTTCCTTCTCCAGCCTGCTGGTTCCCCGTCTGCAGGCCGGGGATGCTGCGCACCCCTCTCCTCTAGCGCCCTCCCCCGGCAGCTCAAACCATTCGCTTCCACTTCGAATCAGACTCGGCTGTCCCGTACCCTGGCCAGTGTGGTCTCCTGCTCACAATGACCCAAGTGTAGCACCTTTGCCCACCCTCTGACTTCTCACCCCATATTATGTTCTCATTTCTTTGCTTGTGCACATCTATCTGCATTGAACTAGATTCTCATCTGTCTCGCACTGTCGCATTTAAGGTCTGTGGGAGCAGGGACTGCTATGTCCCAGAAGCCAAGGACCATTCTGCTATGTGAATGGTTCTTCGTGGATCTTCCCTCCATGAACCAATGGATGCATGGGTGCCTGAGCGATTGGTAGTCACCCTTCTCTCTGTTCCCACACTTTCTCGGTCCCCACAAGTTGACTATTGCTTACCTGAAATAATGGGGCCCAGATGTGCTCTAGACCTCAGATTTTATTCAGATCTGGAATATTTGCATATGCATCATAAGTATCTCGGGGGTGGGACCTCAGTTTAAACACAAAATTCACTGATGTTTCCAGCGCACCCTCCAGAAGGTGATTTTATGCAGTATTTAGGGCACTGGCATTTATTACATGAAGTCAGATGTGCCATTTTCCACTTGTGGTGTCTTGTTCATACTCAAAAACTTTGAACTTTGGCGCTCGTAGGATTTTAGAGTTGGGGTTAGGGATGCTCAGCCTGCAGCATCTGCGGAGGCCTCCCAGCTCCTTCGATGCTTCCCTGTCGTCACCACGCTGCCAGCTGCCCTCCTCCCGCACGGAGGTCTCCAGCCCCCTCTGCTCTCTCTGCTCTCCTGTCTGCTTTGAGCCCAGCTAGTATTCTGAAAACCACTTTCACCCACCGCTGACACTGGAATGTTTCTAGTCTCGCTCCCCGTCTAGGATGCAGTTCAGTGTTTGAAATGCCAACTTAGTCCCTGTTGCCTTTTATATAAGGCACTTGCTATTCCATGGACTTCACATTATGGTGCTAAAATATTTTCACACTTTATTTCCAACTATTTTCCTAAATGAACCTCTCCTCCCTCTGTCTCTGGACCCTTATGGACCACTCTTAATTAGTGATGCTCACATCCTTGCCCCAGGCCCTCCAGATTTGGTTTCAGTGATGGGAAGTAAGCCCTGCTCAGCAAAGCTCCCTCTGAGTTGGGTCCTTTCTTTCCACCTAATCATGTGATTCAGCCTCGAGAAACATTTCTCCTGTATTTGAAAAAAATGACTGCTTAGCTTTTCCGATGGCAATTACTTTTTTGATTTGCTTTTGTTTTGTTCCTCCCTGCATGGGCTAAGTGGGGTGCTGATCATTAAGGCATCGATGTGATTGTTAGCAGTGCTCGTGCTGCAGTCACCGAGCAAACCCCAGCTCTCCGTGGCAGAGTAGAGCAAAGGCTTCTCTCTCTTCTGTGCCACTTACTCTGGGCATGCAAGGAGAGCTTCCTCCTTGGTAGTTTTTTGAGACCCTGGCTGACAGCTGTTGCGTACGGGGCTGCAGTCACCGCGGTGGGTGAGGTAAGAGCCTGGAGAGTTAATTGTGGGTCTTAAATATTTTCAATTGGATGCGATGCACATCACTCTTTTGACCCAAGGAACTCACATGGCCCCTCCTAAAGGTGACAGAGCTGTAAAGCAGGAGAGCTCACAGTTAGCAGAAAGTCACACCATGACTCACAGCACGGATAGTCACACAAACCGGTCCACGCTACCTAGGTTGGACTGGGAAGAAGACACGTTTTAAGTCAGTAGCTGACCATGATAGGCACAAACTATTTGTGTATTGGGAATAAATATCTTCTGCCTGTGACTTAATTTAAGGCAAAAGCTCAATTGAATCCAAACCACAGCAAGTTCACTTTTAGGTCTTGGAGTTAAGAATCAGTCATTTTCGATTCTTCCGTAGGCAAACACTTATTTGTAAAGTCCAAAGATTTTCATAAATCCCAGGATGACTATGGAAATCATCTCCTTATTTAATATTTGGCTGATGTGCAGTTAGAAAGAAACGCCTCTTTTTTGTCCTCTCTTGTTGGCTATTGAATGGGGAATTGTAACACTTGTACGTCACTCAGGCCCTGCCGAAGGATTTTTATGCCGGAAGTGGACTTACCAGCCTCCCTGCTGAAGTGACAAGATCTATAGTCAGTTCATGAAACATTTTCATGAATCATGATGAGGGCATTTCTCGCAAATGTAACTGAAACAACACAGCCCATTCTGGCTTGAAAAGATAAAGTGGTGCACAAGCCTACTACGCAATAAAGGCTAGCTTCATGTTCATTAGGTTGCAACCATGCCTGGCGGGCTGGCTTTTGGATAAGTCAAAACAGAGTAACAGCTGGGTTACTTTTTGGGATGTAGCTTTTTGGGCCTTACGTCACGCTCTTAGCAGGTATTGTTATTCTCTGCTACGCAGCAAACAGTATTCCTCTTGCATTCTAAGGCTGGAATTTTCTCATTGCAACTTTCAAAATACTTTTCCCCATCACATGAAGTAAAGTTCATAAAGAGACCTTGGTAATTGCATGACTCATAGATCCCTGTTGCAGCCGGCACTCCTTGTCTTCCCTCCCCCTCCCACTTCCGCTGCCTCCGTCTGTAGTGTGAATCCCGAGGCCTGGCTGAGGCCTTCAGCAAGCATGGTGTGTCCCAGACATCACTGCCACGGGTCCCTAAGCGATGTCCTCCTGTTTGTTATTTAGAGTCCATGTTTATATTGTCAGCACATCCCACCTCCTTTCCACGTCGCTGTTACAGGTGAGTATTTCAGTTGGTTCAGCCTCACCCCCGGGTTCAGACTCTCTCACTGAAGGCTTCTTCAGGCAGGTACCTTTGATTTTCACCAAAAGCAGTTGAACGCTCATTCTAGATCCTGCCATGTGTCTCAGGGCTGTGGGACACAGATGTGGCAGGCCTTGGCTCTGACCACTGTGATGCATCTTCACCTAGTGTTAGGGATTAAAAACTGGGGGTCAACTTAACAGCAGCTGAATTAAATCAGCATGGTGCTGAGTGTAGATGTTCCCCCTGGGAAAGTTGCCAGGGTACATAGAGATGTGGAGAAGGAGAAGCAGGGTGTTGTGGGTTCTCTAAGTGTTGCTGTCTGAGCCGTTGGTTCTCTTGGAGGAGCTTGTCATGACCAGCTTCCCCGGTGTGAGTTCGACCATTGTCACTGGAGGAGCTCGGGACCTTGTTGGTGAGAGTGGCCACCGTTCACTTTGGGGGAGCTCTGGTCCTTACATTGAGCATCGCCTCCTGGCTCCTGAGGAGAAGATGTGTGCTGTTTAATCTCCAAGAGAAACTCATCACGCTGGCTTCCTGGCATGTACTCAACTCTTCTTATCATCAGAGGAGCTTGGGACCTCCGTGTCACTGAGGATGGCTGTGGTGATTTTCAGGGTAACCTTGGTCCTTGTTTTGAGTGTGACTTCTCGGCTCCAGTGTAGAACCCTCAACCTACCAGCACAGCTCCTTCACCCTGCTGGCATAGACTTTCTAGCTTCCACCATTGACCTGTGGGCCTTCCCAGCACAGATCCATAAAATGGACTCGTGTGAGTCCTTCTTGTGGGCTCTAAACCTCCAGGTGGACTTGTGGGAGGTATTGTCATGGGCTCTGGGTCTTCCTCTGGACTCATGCAGGGCATTGCTGTGGGATCCAGGCCCTTGACTGAATATTCTGGGTCTTTAGTGTTGTAGACAGATTGCTTGCGTTTTCTTGTGTTTAACTCTGGGTGACCTTCATAAAATAATATTATAAATTCTGTGTCCTCCTCTAATTGTTCTGTTCCCAGCCCCTGACTACAACATCCAGTGATGGAATCCAGGGTCCTCTGCCGCCATAAGCAATGCTCCAGTGAGTATACTTGGCTGTGTCTCCTGCTGCGCATGCCTGGGACTTTCCACGGCATTTGTACCAGCCTGGACGGAATCAGTCGCACAGAACTTAGCTGTGTCCCTTTACTCTCTGAAACATCTGTCCAGTGCCACATACCATATGCCATGAATGCTGGTGGGGCAGCTACGAGCACAGCTTGGTGGCCTGGCCCGGCCTCAGCTGCTTTAATCAGGATTGACGCGGGCGTCACGCTGGGCCATATCATTTCACCCAGGTGCGAGGGTGCAGTGAAAGAGAGACTAACTCAGGGGAAGAAAGAACTTCAGTGTGAGTCAGAGACATGAGACACAAGACTCTTGTGGAAATGAGGAGGAGCTGACACGTGATAGAAGGGCAGGAGCCTGGGTCTCAGCGGGTTCCTAGCTTCGGGGGTGCAGACGGGCCACCCCCCGCTAAGGCGCCCCCTGTGACTTAGCAGTCGGCTCCAGGGCCATGCAGTGAGCAATGATCCAGTTTCAGCAAAACATCATCATCTCTCGCATTAAATTAATGATGTTAATTTGAATGTTATTGCTTTTGTAGTTCTGCTGATAATTAATTTGTAGATTTATTTTGGTTTTATAACTGTAAATGAGCCATGATCATAAGGAGTTTATAACTAATTTTATGTTTCTTTATATTTGAATAGGAATGTAAGAAAAATATTTAAAATCAACCCTGAGGCGGGGGGCCTTTCGTTTCTCAGAAATGTCTGTAGTTTCCAGCACAGTTTGCAAAAGTTGGACCATGTCTGCTCTCACAGTGTTGGCTCTGGGGCCCTGCGCTGGGCACGCACATGTGTCCCCATTTGGTATCTCTCCCTTGCAGCTCTCAACCATCTTTAATTCCAAGCTTACATCCAGCAGACTGCTTTGGCAGGCTGGGGATGCAAGCCGAGGTCAGTATGGTCATTGCAGGCAGCTGGGGTCAGTCTCAGTGACATAGGTAGAGAAATACTACTGAGGGCCATGGGTTCATGGGTCAGGGTCATAGGAGCCGGAAACGGTGCCACAGGAAAGATGGCAGCACAGCCCAGCATTGCTGCTCCTGGTGCTGAATGGCACTGCCCACCCAGTGTCCACCTTGCAGGTGGGCTCAGATGCTCCAGTGGTGCCAGTGCTGACCCCAGTCCCAGCACCACTGCTTTGACTCTCCTGTCTACGGGAAGTACCTGCCACAGTTACCTCGCCAGGTTCCCACCCTTGGTAGGAAGTGGAGGGTGTGAGCCTGGTCGCTCCCCAGCCCCAACCCACAGCCCAGCTGCAAGGAAGCCCGGGGTACAAGCAGCCACTCCTCCCAGATCTATTTTTCCAGGTCGGCTCTGCCTCCCATCAGGGCTGGTTATGTGATTCTCCAAACACAGACCTCGGTCAGATGCCAGGCAGGCTGAGGGGAAGAGGAGGAATGAATGAGATCCTTCCTTTTATGTTTTTATCCAGCTAATAGCTGAAAATGTAGACTCGGACCAGGACGAAGACAGCTAGGATCGGCAGAGCCCTTCTCCCCGTTTCTCTGTCTGAATGGGAGCCCGGCAGGACAAGTGCCATAGGCAGCATCAACATGAGCCCCTGCCTCCTCCCCAGGCCCACATTCAAGAGGGGAGGACAGGAGAGGAGGAGGAGGAGAATCATGTTCATTCTTGTCTCCTTTGTGTTCTTTCATCTGGCTTGACGCGTTTCCAGAATCATGTAAATCGATGAATGTTTTCATTACTGCAATAAAACTCGCCTTTGTACCTGGTTCCCCAAGGAGTCAGAACACAAACAGAGCCCTCACCCGCACTCTGCCACACTCAGACGCCTTCTTTGTCAAGATTCCTTTTGATCGTTTTGCGTTTGATCTGCCTGTTTGCGTGGAAAGCACCGTCCCAGTCGGTGGAGGGCGCTTCTCCCACCGACTCCGGAGGAGCCTCCTCGGGACCCGCGCCAGGTGCGATGTTAACTTCATGTGCCAAGCTGACCCGGATAAGGGATCCCCAGATAGCTGGTAAGACTTCATTTCTGGGTGATGCTGGGGCCGATTCCAGAAAAACTTTGTGCTTGTACCACAGGCTGAGTAAAGAAGTTTGCCCTCGTCAGCGTGAGAAGGCATAAGCCAATCCCCTGAGGGCCCAAGTAGAACGGAAAAGTGGAGGAAAGGCGAGTTCGTGCTCTGCGTGACTGGCACACCCGTCTCTTGCCTCGGGCATCCTTTGAAGCTCCAGGTCAGACGGGGGCTCACATTCCTTCCCCAGCTCTCGCCTTTGGATGATGAAGGAGGGTGTCTGGGGAAGGGAAGAGAGCCTCGAAAATGTGAATCAAGGGGAAATGCGTCTAAATAAGCAATGTTTAAAACAAGCAATGCTGAGCCATTAAGATTTATGAGCAGCAAACACAATCTGAGCCCCACAGCCAGGCTGCCTCTTACCTGAGCTATGAACACCAGGCTCAGTACAGCGGGGGAGGGTCCCCAGAGACCCAAGCAAATCATAAGTATGCTTGAGTGATACCTCCGTGGGGACCGTTCACCCAGGCGGTCTGCAAGGCTGGCAAGAGGTGTTGCATTTCAGGAGGCTCTGAGAGCACCCAGGAATGAGGGTGGCCCTGGAGGACATCTGTGCTGCAGAGGTAGCCCCTTTCTCTGGGGAGGGGGCTGCCTTGTTCTTGCTCCAACCGCCCTGCAAATGAGGTAAGCACATGGACAGGCGATGGACAAGGAAGGCATCTTCTAGGGGTAAGAGGACTGCAGTCTACGGAGAGGTGCTGGCTTGGTCAGGTTTGCATGACCACCAGAGATTACCTGTGATAATCGGTCCAGGAAGAGGAAAGGCTTATTTGGCCAATCTGGGGGGAGTTTCGGTCCCTGACCACTTGGCACTTTTCTGTGGCTCTGTGGTGGCCCATCCTGTCAGGACTGTGTGGGGCAAGGGGTCCATTCACCTTGTGGCTGGGGGCTGAAGAGAGGAAGGATGGGGTCCAGATATCCCCCCAAGGCCACACCCCTGTGGCTAGAGGCCCACGCTGGACCCTGCCTCTTACGGTACCATCCCCCCCAACAGCTTCATGATCTGTGGACCAAGCCTTTAAAACACGGGCTTTCAGGGACCTCTTAGCTAGCCCACAGCAGGGGCGCAGCCAGGTTTTAAGGTTTAATTAGTGTTGAGTGTTCAAATGTTGGCCCCGGTATGGTTTCTTAATTATTTTATATGGAAATTCTGTTTGGATTAGACCTCAGAAAGTGGAACGAGGCTCCCCTGGAAAATGCCTGGTGTTTTAAGGGAGACACAGAGGCAGCTCAGTGTTTATCTGTTGCACTCTCATTGAATACTAAGGCATTTTGATAAGAAAGCCTTTTATCCATCCGCTTCTGGCAGAACTGGGAGCAGAGAGGTGGGAGAGCTGAGCCATCCGGGGTCACCTATCTGGTGGCAGAACGCTGGCTGGGGTAATCAGAATGATTGCTGTTAAATACACGATGGGCAAACTAATCATGTGTAAGGGAAAACACGCTTGTTCTCTCTCCCGGGAGAAGCAAAATTGAAAAGTTTGACGCTAAATCCTAGGAGGCCACGCCTGCGTTCTCCTCTCCCACTCGATTTCGCCCTCTCGTTCTGAGCCGTGGTGTGTCCCCTTTATTCTCGCGGTGGAGGAGAAGGGCAGGAAGCCTCTTCACACAGGACTGACAAGCTCGGGCCTCCCTCCGGTCTGCTCTCAGAAGGGGAGCAGAGCAGAGCTTTCCACCCTGCCTTGGGTTAGTGTCCCAACTCCTGTGAGGGCTTGTGGACCCTTGTGTTAGTCTCTTGGTTTTCACCGTAACAAAACTCCTGTGACAGGCTGGTTTTATAAAGAAGAAAGATGTATTCAGCTCACGTTTTAAGAGATTCAAGGGCCCGGTACTGGCTTAGCTCTAGAAAGGCCCCTTGTGTGTGTCCCACCATGGTAATGGCAATGCCAGAAACACACACACCGAGGAGGGTCACATTTCAGACAGGAGACCACGGAGCCCAGGGAAGCCAGACTCCGGCTTTCAGAACTGAGTTCCCACAAGAGACACCTTATTGCCTTTTGCAGGCACATCCTCAGTGACCTGAGGTGCTCTTGGGAGGACTCCCTCTTAGAGTGTCCACCCCCTCCACATGATGCCACCCTGTGGTCCAAGGTCACAACACAGCAACTTTTGGGGGGACAAACAACATTTAAACCGTAGCAACCTTGAAGAAGTTAACCCCCAAGTTTTCTCTTTTGTATAATGAAAATAGAAACAGTACCTGTCCCATAGTTTATAAAACCATCAAGAGAATCCACCTAGAACATTGGCCAGAGGACATGGCATGTGTTAAATTCTCAGTCAAGGTCATTTATTATTATTCTAAAAATCCTCCCTACACATCTGTAATGTGTCCACTCTGGGACACTGAGGCAGAAGGATTGCAAGTTCAAGTCCAGCCTGGGCAACTTAATGACTCAGCAAGACCCTGCTTCAACATAAAAAACGAAATGGGTAGAGATGTAGCTCAGTGTGAAGACCCTCGTGTCAATGCCCAGTACCAGATATAAAAAGAATCTCTATTGTGGCCTTTGCTTGGGAAATGAGTAAGACACAGATCTATGAATGGTTATACCTTTGTGTTGCAAATGTGACAGGAAGATACCCTCAGATGTTTGAGGAAGAGGCTGCTTGGAGCAGGTATAAAATGTCCCAGCACAGCATGTCTGGTCAGCGTGTCTTCCTGACACCAACGCATGCCAGCGAAATGCAGTGGGACAAGTGTGTGTGATGGATCCCACAGCTACCACCACACAGAGACACCCTTGGGTGGTTACCTCGCCTAAGCTCAGTCCTTTTTAGGTAGCTTTTATGTACTATACACCTGGCCCACTATAGGCTGTAGCTTCCAAATTTTAAAATGCTCTTTCCCCTTTGTAACTCTGATACCATGACCATGAATTCCGAGTGCAAAGCGCTGTGTATGGTTCACGTCTGGACGTCCCCCAACAGCCTTATGCGGTCATAGGTGGAGGTTTGAGAGGCGATCAGATTTGGGGGCTTACAGTTGGTTTCCCATTTCCCATTGGGAAGTAGCATCTGGTTGGAAGAGGGGGTCGCTGGGGGTGTGGCCTGCACTGGTTTGTGTCCCTGCCTGACTCCTCCCTTCACTCTCTCTGCTTCCTGTCCTTCCTGCCTTGAGTGGCTTTCCTTCTCCAGACCCTTTTGCCATGCTGACCTGCCTTGGAGACAGCTGACTCTACTGAAAGGTGAGCAAAAAAACAAAAGCAAAAACAAAAAGAATCCTCTCCTTTTAAGTTTGGGAGTGGAGAATGTTGGGTATTTAAACCAGCAATGAGGGAAGTAACTCAGACAACTGCCTTACTTGTTGTTTTCTTGGAAATTTTCAAATTCGAAGATACTCTTTAACAAATTAAATTTTGACAACAATGCTAGAAATTATTTCAGAAGGAAGCAAGTGTTTTGAGGAGTGATTTTACTCTTACTAATGTTCCTTAGAATGAGAACTCAGCTAATCTGACAGTTTTAGAAACTTTCTTTTTTAAACACAATGAAAATAACAAAGCCAACTAAAACCCTGTGCTTAAAAACAAAGTGATAGGTTTTCATTTTCCATTCTTTTGAACATTTGAGTTTAGACCTTCAGGCATATTTATGTCTCATACTCTTTCACGATTCTTCAACAATGTATGAATACCAAATTTCCAAATAGAGTGTCAAATCTGTTGAGAATGCACGTCTGTAATATCTTCTTGACAGATGGACTTTTTTAAGTGTGGATTTTAGATTATGTATTTTCATGATATATTTTAAGAATCAGGCATTCTGCAAATACATTTCCTTCAGTTAATTAAGTAATTCATTCATATTGTAGTTTGTACCCAAAAATATTTTGATGGCTTCCGAAAAGCTTTTACCAGTGATGCAATCAAGAAAGAGAAACGAATACCATGCAACTCAATCTAACTGCTTTTCATGTTATTTTTCTGAGACTCCTCACAACCACCAAAAAAGTAGAAAATGAGATTAGTTATAATAGTCACATTGTTTTAAATCCTGAATACCCACTAATTGGCCTAGGAGAACTACATTTGTTCTGGCCCCAAAGACTGAGAGAAATTTTTCTCACTGGGTCTTGAAAAGAGAAAGCCACGTGATACAATAAAAACATGTTTTCCAAAGATCCCTGCAATGCCTGCAATATTAAGTTTTATATGATTGTTCTTATGTGGGGGAAGGAAATGATGCAAAGCCACAATTCAATCAAAGCAGCTCTCCAAAAGGTCAAAGCAGAGATGAGCACAGTAATCCAGACCCATAGGGCACGGTGGCCAGCAGTCTTCCACCACAGGCCAGAGTCTGTTCATGAATCACTCGTGAGCGAGGAGACAGAGCCCCAGAGGGGAGCTGTGATGGACCTCAGTCCGTAACAGGCTGGTGACAGTGCCAGCACAAGACAGGACTTCCTTCCACTCAGACTGGGAAGGCCTGGCCCAGAAGTCGTCAGCCGGACATGTGACTCCTCTCTGGGCAGTGCTGCCTATGGGGAGGTCCTGTGGCTGTGACAATCATCTGTACTCTGTGCTGCCCCAGGTGGTAACCACACACGAGAGGAGTGATGAGAGAGAAGCTAGGCTTGGAATCTCATTTAGGTTTAAAGCATTTAAATTTGAAAAGCCACAGGTGGTGAGTGGCAGCTTTATGGGATGACAGGCCTCCTGAGCACCATGGGGTGAGACACCAAGCTCAACCCACCCTGCTCTGTGGCTGGAGGGTGGAGCAGAGAGAGGAGGACCCAGCAAGGTGTACCTGGGAGCGGGGCTCTGGATGGAGCTGGGCTTGGCCTGGGTCAGGGGTGATGGCAGGTGGATGTGGGGCCCCACCTGGACCAAAGCCTACAGCGACAGTGGGGAGGGCCAGTGTTAATCTCAATGGCGCCCCAGGGAGGTGATGGGAGACCCTGCTGGGGTCTTGTAGGGGCTGTGGTGTCAAGTGCAGCTTGGTGCTGTATCTGTGCCCCTCACCCTTCCTGGGCCCAAGCGGTGGGTCCCCCAGGGGTGGGGTCCCGAAGGCCAGCCACAGTGCCCATGTGAGGTCATGTCATGAACTCGTTTTAATTCTGCTACTTCTAATATAATCTGTGAGTTTGAAATTAGAAAACAAGACAGTGTTTTAGAAGAAGAAAGCAACAGTTCAGGGTAATAAGTAGCAAACCTCATTTCACAATACAGGGCCAGTGGAGGGAAATAAACAGAAACCAGATTCCACAGTGTCTTTCTTAAGAATGAAATGTGTGTAGAGGGCAGCAGCGTGACAAGTCACTCTACTCTGTCACAGGAATTCCTGAATTGTAATACCCAATAGGACATTCCTTGGTGATACAGAAATAAGAGAGTGTTTTGGAACAATAGTGGATAGAGCACTCATTATTTGAAAGTACATACTTTTAAAATGAAGAAGAATGGTGCCTTAAGAATTTTATTATTTTTCTCAAAAACATTTTTGTTCCTTGGGCTGAAATGGGCCAGAATGATACGGTCCAAGGAAAAAGATTCTCACACCCGGGCTTAAGCCAGGGCTTTTCTAGATGGGATTTTTCTGAATGATCCTAAATATGAAGGTAAATGAAAAACCATCTCTCTCTTTTTTACACAAACATATTGCATTAGCTGGAGAAAGCTATGTCAGATTCAAATCTAATTACTTCCATTTCACTCCTGTTATTTTTCTACTTGCTTTATTGTTTTGTTGTCTGAGTTTCCAGCTGTTTTTTAAAAGACGTAATATTTCTTTATCCAGTAGCAATGGGAACGATGTGAATAACTAATTCCCTACAAATTAGACAAAGCCAGGCATGGGGTGGAGGGGAGGAAGCAGAGGCCTACCGGTAGGAGTGGTCTATCCCAGTCTCCCTGGGGCAGAGTCCCTGGAAGTTCCCTGTGGTCACTGTGGATGACCCAGTGCCAGGTTCCCATGTCCCACCTGCAGCCACCAATGTCAGCAAGCTGTGTCACACCCTGAGCCCTCAGCATGGTCAGCATAACACTGGGAAGGACCAAGGTCCCCTCACCTTGGGCTTCCTTCTTTGGAGGTGACTCGCTGCCTAGGACCTCTGTGACAGCCAGAGGTGATACCAGCTGGACTCGAAGCTCATAGCTGGGGCCCTGTGTCCTCCTGGAGGGTCCACGCCCAGCAGGCCTGGGCTGGGTCAGGCTCTGCCCAGTGTTCGGCTTCAGCAGAGCAGCACGATTTCCAGGACAAAATCTGTGCTGACCCCACCCCCAGCAAATGGGGTCTCAAACCACACTTTGCCACCCTGGTGGAGGTGACATTGGTGAAGGCAGACCCTTGGCCTCCTCATTGGGTCCTACCTGAGGCCCACAGCTGGGGGACGGGGGTGACTGGTCACTCCCAGGCTGGACAGGATGCAGGCACAACCTCAAATCTGTCCCCCAACTGCAGGTCTGTCTGATGCTGGCCAGTCCAGGGCTCTCCCATGTGTCCCTGCTGCAGGCCTGGTTCAGGGCTCTGAGACAAAGCCTGGTGCCAGTCTTGGTGGCGTACTCATCAGGCAGGGTACATGGCAACCCTGGGCTGCTTGGACCTGGGCTCGGGCCAGGCTAACCGGCTCCTCCTCCGCCTGCTTCCTTCAGATGGCCTGTTTTGTCACAGGAGCAGCGGGCTCCTGTGCACGTGCTTGGCAGCTTTTGGGAAGGGGTCAGGTATGTATGAGCAGCCGTTTAACCTGGCGAGTCTGGGGAGACACAGGAGGGCCTCGGCCACGGACCAGTTCTACTGCACCGGAGCTCTGCACACACAGCCTGAAGGAGGTCCTGAAGCAGGGTGGAGGGGCACTGGGCGTCTGTCATGCCTGTACTCTGGGAGGCTGGGGCAGGAAGATTTCAAGCTGGAGCCCAACCCGGGCCATTCAGCAATTTAGTGAGATCCTGTCTCACAGAGAAAAAGCAGGCTGGAGTGGTGGGAGGCAGCTCAGTGTGAAGGCCCCATGCTCTGCTCTCAGCATGACTGAAAATAAATACATATCTAGCCAGCCCGCTGAGGAACCTCAGCACTGAGACCAAAGTAAGCCCTCCTGGCCTTGCGCCTGGCAGGTAGAGACCAGCGGGGGCACTACCCCGAGATGCTGCAGGGTGGGAACAAGCCCCAGGCGTGAGGCATGAGGCATGAGCCCGAAGCCAGGGAGGGGGCGAGGAAGGAAATGGGGTTCTACTTTTGGGAAGAAGGGATCACCAGAGGAGGCTGAGCAAGGCGCGGGTTGCGTGTGATTTACGCCTTGTTCAGGATTCATTGAATGAGATGTAAAAAGCAGAGCACAAAGGTGAAGCTTTGCAAATCTTGCTGATTGAAAAAAAATATTCCTAATATAAAAAGCCAAAATTTACAAAGTAAAGGGACAAATCACCATACGAAAGAAGCAATGATTATTATCCAGACTATCTGTGTTGTTCTCTAACTAAAGATCAACAGGAAAGGAAAATGCAATAGAAAATGGGAGTTGATACGCATGAAACGGAGGCT
This sequence comes from Hydrochoerus hydrochaeris, assembly GCA_004027455.1. Classification (NCBI taxonomy): domain Eukaryota; kingdom Metazoa; phylum Chordata; class Mammalia; order Rodentia; family Hydrochaeridae; genus Hydrochoerus; species Hydrochoerus hydrochaeris. Next base: position 58,564 of record PVLA01006422.1, on the reverse strand, counting down.
CAGCGTGACAGGCTCGAGGCACACAGAGGACTCGGGACCCTGTCTCACAGCTGCCAGGCCGGTAAGAATGAAGAGACCACAACACGAAGTGTGGAAAGGATGGGCGGGGGCGGGAACCCTGTGCCCCCTTCGGGGGATGGCACAGGATGAGCTGACGAGTCCATTACCCATGATAGGACAGTCTCGTGCCCACACAGGCACGAAAACCCCTCAACTGTGCTCCTCGTTGGCGGCTCTTTCTGCAAGAACCAGAGAGACACATGAGCCATGGGAAAATGGGGAAAGTATTTGTTACATTGGGAATACTGGGTAGCAAAGAAAATAAATGAGTCATTGATATCAAAATAGATCATCCCGTGGAGTGAGAGGCATAGAAAATGCACACCATGTATAATAACCTAAAGTTTAAAACATGCAAACGATTTATACTGTTCAGGAAATCCGGCAGAAGGATAAAAATGTGTAGAAATGCACAGGAACGGTGAAGGAGAGTGCTAATAAGCACTTACCTAACTGGGGCAGGAAGGGGACTTAGTCAGGTAGGACCACTCAGGACTTCTGCTCGTATTCTCGCTGTTCTGTTTCTTAAGCTGGATGGTGAATGGATGGGTCTTGGGGTGTTGTTTTATACCATGGAATATTATTAGGAAAATACTTAAAAATCTAGAAATAGTCATCAAGGGAAAAAAGTCCCCTAAGCCACTGTGAGAAATGGCAAGCGAGGGGGCAGGCAGAGGTGCACCGTGGAGGGTGGATCCCACTCCTAACGCCAACAAAGTGTGCAGGCAGGGAGAGGCCCAGGCGGCAAGCTGGTGCGGTGATGGTTGGGGGGGCAGTTGAAGAAGGAGAGAAGCATGTGACTCTTGCGATGCTGACTGGCGAGTGGCACGGATCCAGGATCACCAGGGAGGGGAAGACCAGGAAGTCAAGCTGTGCAGGGGTGAAGGGGACCATGAAGCTCGATTCAGAGCCTGAGGGAGATGCTGGGCGGACACTGGTCAAAATGTTGAGGCGAAGCCTAACCTGCAATCAGGTGTTCAAGGAAAGAAACCAGTGGAAGAGATTCGACGCCGGTACCTTCCACTTGGAGATGATGTCAAAGTACCCCGAATGCAGTGGGGGATGAGGAATGCCTATCAGCTGGTAAGACGTCAACCCAGACATCCGAAAAGGAGCCAAGTAACAAGGGCGGCTAGCAGGGGGAAGGAGAAGGAGGACTCGGTCCTGATGACGCTGAGGAAACCAGGGCAGAGGAGCTCAGGATGGGTGTCCACACTAGGTGTGCTCACCAGGATGGTGGGGGAAGAACATGTGGACTGAGCTCAGGAGTGAACAGGAGGATGGAATGGAGACAGACTCACAGACAAATCAACAACATGGATACAACACAAGTACAATCGAGGCCCTTTTTTACCGCTCCTCCTTGGGGGGCCTAAGGTCTCACTTCCTGGGCCTGGTTTCTTTCTAATATGCTGACTACTGGTGGCTTGTATCCTTCTTCCCCACATCCGGGACTCTCGGCGGTATGTCTGTTCCTCCAGCACTGTACTTGAGCCACTGGCCCCTCAGTGCTCGAGGCCCACTGCACGCCTCCCACCTGCCTGACAGATCTGGCAGCTACCTCGGGCAGCTCTCACCCACCTGCGCAATCTCTTGGTTTGGTGTTATCATTTGTATCTAGATGTCCCCCAAGAGCCCCGAAGAGCACTCACAGGCTGGGCTTTTAGGGGTGATTGATTACAGGGGGTTACAATTGACTTCTTATTAGCAGGAAGAGTCTGGTTACAAAGGAAGTCTCTGGGGCCTCAAAGTGTTTATCTCCCTGCCGGGCCCCTTCCTGGATCTCTCTGCTTCCTGTCTGCTATGCAAGAGCAGCGGACCTCCACTTGGGCCAGTGGTGGCAAATCTGTGGCATGCGTGCTGCAGTGGGCTGTTTGTGTCATTCAAAGCTCTCAACGGTTCGTCACCACTGACCTAGCCCCTTCCACCACGCTGTTCTGCCTTGGAGCCAGCTGACTATGGATTGAAATGTCTACAGACCGTGGGCCAAAATAAACTCCTTTCCTTTAAAGTGTGGGTGTCCAGTATTCATCCCAGCTGTGGGAAAGTGACTCAGATATTTTGCTGTTAGTGTGTCTTGGCTATCTTTTGTCTGAGCCACGCTACTGTTCTATTAAGTGGTTATTTGTTGAGTTCTTACTAGAAGTTGTAGAAATGAACACAAAAAACCTGCTCATTTTGAGCTGAGGCCTGAGGCTGGAGGGGAGGGAGGGAGAGAGAGAGAGAGAGAGAGAGAGAGAGAGAGAGAGAGAGAGAGAGAGGCGATGGCATTCCATGCAACTGGGTCACGCCCTGGAATAGATCTGGTATGCTGAGTTGTTTAAAGCCAAGCAGTGAGGCTACCGGCAGGTACCGAAGGCCCAGACCCAGTACTGATGCCACCAGTGCAGCATTAGATCACTGAGCAGTGCAGAAGCATAATTCGTGCAGAGTCTGCAAAGATTATAATTTTTTTGCGTTTGTCCCAGCAGGAAGAGGGTGCGCTCAGCCAAAGCTAGTAATTGGCAAAGCAAAAAGCTGCACTGTTGGACGGAGCCTGGTGGATAAGGGAGAGAGACTCTGCTCTGAGGCCCCAGACCTGGGTCCAAGTCCCCCGTCCTGCCAATGAGGGATTGAACTAAGCAGAAGGAGAAGGAAATAAGAAGGGAGGTCTCTGTGGTCCCCCTTTCCACAGAGATGTGTGCATGTTGCCTGCACCCTGAGGGTGCCCGAGACTGTGGGTGGCAGTGATCCTGCACCAGGGCTTGATCCTATAGACTCACCTGGGACAATGTCTCATTGATAAACCAGGCACAATAACAGATTAACAATAACTGATAACCAAGCAGAACAATCGTAACTTTATTCTGTACTAAGACAGGTATGAGCTCTCTCTTTTCTTTTCACAGTTTTACTTAAAGGAAACACTTTTGGCTTCTCGTTAGCACATCTGAATCACCAGTGTGGCTGTCTTTGTGCTTGGGGGCCACTGTTATGTAAAGTGAGGGTGACATAAATTTAGGCCCGGGACACTGGACTGGGGTCAGTTACAGAGGCGCCTGTGAAGTGGCTGGCAGGCCAGCAGCCTGTACCATGTGGACAGGAGACAAAGGGACAGTTCACATCACAGCACAAGAGTTCATCACAGTACTCTGAATGCCACAGCTTCGGAATTGTTTATCTGTGGAATTTTCCACTTAATGTCTTTTGATCACAATCAACCATGAGTCCCTGAACCTGGAAAGAAAACCACACATCAGGAGGGGAAGCTAAGTTGGTCAGTGTGGTTAAGGGTAACTAACTTAAAACTTTGGAAGCCAAATTACTTAAAAACTGCGATATTTACAGAGGCTGTTGCCATGATCTTAGGATTGTTTTCCAGATGTTAGGCTTTGGCCACTATAGATTTAAGTATGGATCATGTGTTATAAAACATAGAAAGGGGAACTTACACAGGACCTGCTCACCACTCTGCAGTGCGGCCGAGTACTAATAGCTTCTGCGTTGGCTGCCAGGCTGCGGGGTAGGCAGCTCACATTACCACTGACCTCAGGATCGGCACACTGAGATCTTACTGAGAAGGAACTCCTGAAGAAGTCCTGTCTGTGAGTCCCGCCAGAGGCAGCACCCCCAAAGATGGAGTAGATTCACACTACGCAGGGGCGTTTGTTAGGGATGGTGTTCTAATAGGCTTTTGGCTCATTGGAGTCCCTTTGCGCCTTACGAAAACTCAGGTGCTTTGGTCCCTTTAAATAATTGTAGTAATTATCGTCTAGACAGCTGCTTCCCCTCCGCGATGGAGTATGGTGCCCTTTCACTCTCGTGCTCATGCCTCCCCTGGGAATAAGAGAAACTGGGGGTGTGGTCCCCCAGCACTGGTGTCCCCAGCGTCACCTGATGTGACAGGTGCATTTAGGGGCCAGATGCCATGTCCAGAGATGGGGTCGGGACCCACCCTGGGCCCAGCCCTTCTCTCCCTCAGCAAAGTTTGCTGTCATTTGATGAAATCTAAGGTGTCACCAGTTGCGGGAGCACCATTATCTTAGGGGCCTCTAAGTTTAGAGCTGCTGCCCATTCCAGACGCCAGACATGGCCAAGATGCTCCCTGATCGCAGAGATGCTGCCCTGTGAAAACAGGAAGAAGTGGTGATGCACCTGAGGGTGGATGGAGACAGTACTTGGACCCCATGGAATCTTCTAGAAGGAAATGAATAGAACATGAGCACAACCCTGATCTTTTAAAGAAAAAGCTAAAATTATAGGAAAAGCTGTATCTGTTGGAAAGCTCTCAGGAGCTGGAGAAAGAGCTCAGAGGGGCAGGCAAGGACCTAGGGACCCGACCTACCGAGACCTGTGGGTCCACACAGGGTGGCCAGGTGGAGTGGACAGACCCCAGGGTGTGGGAAGAGTGGGGCTTGGCATAGGCCCTCTTCAGCACATGCTTGCTCTCCCCCGGCAGGTGGCGGGTGGTAGGGAGATGGCGTAGGGCAGGCACTTCTTACCCAGTAGCTATGCCGGGGCCACATATTTGGGAATCTCTAAATATTTAGAGTGAGTGATTCCCCGTCCCAGGCAGGCCTGGGATTCTTGCAGCCAAAGACGAACTCAGTGGCGTCAGTGATAGAGTGAGGCAGGGCAGTGGACCCCAGGATCTGGGGTCTCAAGATTGCGAGGGGTGTGATGGGACCCCCCTGGAGCTCTTGGGAGGAGCAGGCCTCTCCACGGAGGTGGGCTAGCGAGCTGGCTGACTCATCGCATGCCGCGAGAGTAACCTCATCTGTGCGGCTGGCTGCGGTAGGAAGTCGGTTTTGAACCCAGCAAAGCCGACTTGTGGAGGGGCACTGAGTTCGGGCAGTGTGGAGGGTCTGGATGAAGGGGCACTTGGGGCAGGCGAGAAGCAGCATTTCTGAAGGAGATAATACAGCAAGTGGGAAAACAATACATCTGAAGTTGGGTCCTCTGTGGGGAAAGGGATGCACCCTGAGACCAAAATGTTAAGTGAAATAAATCAGACACAGCAGCTTGAGTATGACGTGGTTTTTCCTACACAAGAAACCCAAAGTGTAAACAGAGAGCCAGATGAAGGACAGATAATAGGAAGCCGAGAGAGAGATCTTTTGCAAATGGAAAGGGGACTGATAGAGGAAGTGGGAAGGGAAGGGGGGAAGGGTGTCTTGGTTACTTTTCTCTCACTGCTGATCCAAAATGAAGGAAGGAAAGGTTTATTTAGCTCACAGTTTGTGGGGGTTTCAGTCTGTAATCAGCTGGCTCCGAGTCAGGGAAGCCTGGCACAGGGACAACGGTTCATGGTGGCAGAAGACAGCAAAAGCAGCCAGCGCAGAAGGGGAGGACCGAGTCTCTTCTCCCTAGTACTGTAAGCAGGCCACCTGCCCTTGGGCGGGCGTTGCGCTCACCCCTGCTCGGTGGCCTCCTCTTGCATAGGATGAGGATGTTCACAAAGTGAGGACTGAGGCCTAGTTAGGCTTCTAAACTTGTCCATTCTCAGGTTGACACAATGTATCAAGCATTCCTGAGGGCATGAAATAAGTGTGAAGAGGAGCCATTGGCAGCACCTGCTCCCCACAAGGAATGAATTGTTACATCCTGTGAACACGTGCTAATAAAACTTTTAAAAGAAAGAGAAAAAAGAAAAAATGAGTGACTAAGACTTTTTCAGAACATGATGATACTGAATAGAAATGAAGATGTGTAATTACAGTTCATGTCTCTGGGCCTCAGTTTCCCCTTTTAGCCAGGGGCTTTGGAGGATGGTCACGTCTGCCACCTGGGCCTCCACGGCTGAAGTCCCCAGCACCCAGGTGTGGGTGTGCCCCACGGCAGAGAGCTGTCCCCAAGCCTGGCGGCCCCCGCTCCGTGGACTGGTGGCAGCGTTGGCCGTGGTTCTGCTATGATGACAGTCAGGAAGAGCTCTTGGCCATCTGCCACCCCTCGAGTGTCTCACCGATGGCCGCACGCAGTTTAGACACCACTTAAACCGCGGAAAATGACACGTGGCAGAGCTGTTTGCGCCTGTCCTTCCCATATGGCAGAAACTTACCGATTTCCTGACCCTCCTGGCTCCTTCTTGAGCCAGGAGCTGCCACTGAGCCCTCACAGAGACTGACCCAGCGACATGCTCTGTGTAAGATGCTGAGGCTCTATGTGTCTTTAACAATGATTGTCCCAGGGAGTCGCTCTGGGAGCAGGCAGTGAAACCGAAGCCAGACAGGAGCCCTGAGACCTGGGGAATCAACCCGCCAAAGCACAAACCGACTCTCCGACATACTTCCTTTCTTTTCCTCTTTTGTCTGGACCCCCCCCCCGCCAAGTTTAGACCGGAAACATGAAGAGGAGATGAGGGGGTGACATGAGGAAGTTCCTAAAAGAAGTCGGCCCTCCCTGTCCTGATGGAGCCGAGCAGCTCCAGCCCCGCCGGGGAAGGAAGCGCTGCTGCCTGCTGGAGCCAGGGGCTCGGCTGGGCTCAGCTGGGCCTCACCCGCGGTTGCAGGGTCCTTGGCACACTCCCTCACGGGGAACCCTGAGCAGTCGAAGCTGGGGCACGGGCAGAAGGGGACACGGACACAGCACGGGAATAGCCTGGTCCTCGCCTGGTGTGGGTGTGGGTGGGATGCACTTAACCAAATTGCCTGGAGAAAAGCAAATTTCCTTGGACCGCTGCCTTTGATCTGACAGATACGCAGCCTCCATTGCCATATTCATAGCTTCCGTGTTCAGCCTTTGTCAAGTTTGAAAAATTTCAGACGAGCCCTGAGAAGGCCACTGTTATCCAACACGGTTATTATTAGAGTTATGTCAGAAAAAAAGAAAACTTAGGCATCGGCTTCCATGGTGGAAGTCATCACAGCTGCATATTCGTGGATTTTTTAATATTCCAAGCCTTGTCCATGCTGCGAGTCTCTCCCTGTCGCTGGACACCTGGCTGAGGCCTCTCTTGCTAGTGTAACGCTTAGCCCGAGACCAAAGAAAATGGAAAACAGCAGCGTTTCCCATCGGAAAGGGTTACAGGCCAGCGTGGGGGCGGGGTAGAGACGCCGGGTCCCCTGCCCAGCTGAGGATGTGGACGGACATTGCAGAGCTCCCTTCTCAGGCAGGGCACCTCCTAAAAGCAAGGCTCCCTGCTTTTGGGTCCCCTGGCCCCAAACAACAAAAGTTACTCTGTGTTGCAAGGCTGAAATAACAAGCCAGCTCCAGAGGATTGGGCTTCCTCCTGGAGCCCAGTTTCTGCCTGCAGGACAGCACGGGAAACAGGACAGGGGGCCCTGCTGCCTGGGACGGACTGCTGGCCCTTCCGGTCTGGCGCAGGCCTGAGTATGCATGTAGATTCTTCTCCAGGAAGCGAAAGGGAGTCTTGTGCAGATCTGGGGGCCGTGCCTTTAGGCCCATAGAGGACACTGATGACCTGGTCAACACCAAGACCCTGGCAGGGCATTTTCCACTGTGGGACAGGCAGCCGGCATGGTGGGGCTGATGTGTGCAGGACCAAACATCCAGCTGTAAAGGAGGCTGGCTCAGCAGACGGACAGGATCTCGCTCTCGTTCTCTCCTGTTGGCCCAGCTTTTCACAGAGGGGACGCCCTGCTGAAAGCTGTGACAGTATGTCTGGGGCACTCAGTAACATGTGCTGCTGACTGGAACCCGGTTTGCATAATCTATTATTAGCCGCTTTGAAGCTCAAGTCTAAGCTGACCTTGCAAAGATCTTTCACTCCTGCCGAGTGTTCTGAGACTTCTACTTATTCCTCTCATTTCTGAAAGACAGTCTGAAAGTCCTCGCAGCAGCCTTAATGTGCTGGTCTGGGCCGAAGCAAAGGGAAACGGCACCATGCTGGCAAGAGCTCAGCGTCTAACACTCGAGAGAAGTTTTTAGGGAGCATGTGCACTACCAAAATGGACAGGAAAGGGACAAGAGAGCTCCTGCCAGGTGGCCCTAGCATGCAGTGGCCTCAGCAGGTACAGGGAGAGAGGAAAGCCTCCTGGGGCTATGGCTGCAGAATTTGCCAACAGTGTGCAGAAGGACACCAGAAGCCGATCACTGACAAGGACTGTGCCACATCCAGCCCAGCTTTGGACTCCGCCGACACGGACCTGTGGCTCCTCGAATGCCCTGATTTATATGTAGCACGCGGAAGGGAGAAGGCTTCTGCCCAGCGCTGGTCTACAAGGCTGGAACAGAACAGCCAGAGATGTGCAGGGAATCTGTGCCTGACTCCAGGTGCCGGAACGGAGTGGCACTCAGCGAGATGCTGTCACGGAGTCCCGGCTACAGGGGCCAGCGAGGCGGGTCACCTGTCACCTATCTGTGCAGGCAGACTCTGTAGTACATCAGCATAGAGCTGGTGAACCGGGCACTTCCCTCCCAGAGCCTGGTCCGGTTTACCTCCTGGCCTGGCTCCGGGTCGGCTCACTCTGGAGGGGGCAGGGGATGCAGGAGCCACACAGCCTGAAGACTGACTGCTAAACCAGGGGCTGCCGAGGAAAGAGAAAGGGAAAGGGAAGGGGAAGGTGCCCCCTCTCCTGGGGGAGATTTTCCACTGAGCAGAGTGTTTGACTAACAGAAAAGAGCATTTTATTGACGTGAACAAGAAAAGACTTCGCAATGTTTGCCAAGCACTAAACATTAAAGACACAGTGGATTTAAATATCAATGATTTTAGAAGGTAAAATTAGCTGACCTTTAGAAAAGAATTGAGATGAGATAGCAAATGCCCACCTATTTAGAGAATTCACCAAGAGGATTTCAAAGGATTTTTTTTTGTTGTGTTTTTGTTTCCTGTAATGACAGTTCTATCAGAAGCGATGTAAACTATGAATAGAAATAATAATATTTAGTAATGCAATCACAAGGAGAACTGTCAAAAGCTCATAGTCCTATTTATTTTGGGGCCAATTTTAGATTTTTCCTACAAAAGAGAAGCAACAAGGATTGTGATAAAAACTCCTTTTCTCCCTTCTTGTTCAAAACACGTCCTCCATAATTAGAAGTAATTTTTGATTCCATACTAATGAAGCGATATAGATGCAGGGATATTTTGAAACCTGCAGCTAACTCATTAACGTTGTCTTTGCCAAGAACATCAGCTCCGTCCCGCAGAGCTTGCTGATGAGAGCTAGGTAAGGAAGCAGACCTGCATTGCTTTGGGTGGTTTTGCTTTTTCTTGCTGGTGGGGTAGGGGTGCACCTGGGCAAATCCAGTGGTCAAGGCTATTGCTGCATGAGCTGGAGGGAGGCTCAGGGACTTTGGGGGTGTCAGAAGTAGGAAGTTCCTGGAGCCCGAGTCCAGTGCCAGCTGCCAGGAACTCTGGGAATGAGGAGCTGTAATCAGTGAGAGAGGATGGCGCGGTTATAACTCAAAGCCATTGAATAGCTATTTCCCACTGAGGCTGTCATGGAGACGAGAGATGGTGCGGAGGCCTAGGAGGTGCTTCTGAGTGGAGGTTTATTTTCTTATTTTCTGTACTTTCGACATAGTGGCTTTTGGGGTCTTGATACTAGACAGGCTGCCCCTCCCACTGACAAGGAGAAATATAGCCCCCAACTTGCTTGATGTCAGACACGCCAAATTTGTGTTCCCCAAAACTGAAGAATGAATTCCAAGGAACAATGGAGATTAAGAGTAGGAAAGATAGATTGAGAGATAAATCCTGAGAAGCAGGAGGGGTCCAGAAATGGGGGGTTACCAAGGCCCTTTGTCAGGGTAACTTATCCAGCAAAGTCACAATACCATGGGGGTCACACTACAGCCCACCTGTGGGATTAGGGAGGTGAGTCCCACAGCGCAGCTACATGGAATAAACAAAGACATTTTTGGAAAGGGATGGGTCTGGATGTTCTGGTCACCCACCTGGGAGACTGAGGTCTATCTGGACTTCCTGGACCGGGTGACACCAATCACAGTACAGTCTATGAGACTGCTTATCCCTGGGGGAGGCATGCAGGCCTGGGCATTGTGTCTTTATCTTGAGGCATGGCCTTCACCTCCGACCAGCATTTTGGTGAGTTCTTGTCTCTTGCACTGACTCTCGGGAGGGCCTGCCCCTGTCTGACTAACTAATTTCTACCTAACTTAGCTGCTTATAGCACCAGGGCTCCTTCACTCCTAGAAACAGCAGCCACCCTGCCCTGTGATTCTTGCTTTGAGAAACCAAACCAACCAACCAGTCTGGAACTCACAGCCCCAAACAGCTCCTTTATCAAAGTCTTATCCACCAAAGCAATTCCTCCCTGGCCCAAGTCAGCCCAGCATGAGGTCCTGCACAACGAGGGAGACCTGAGGGCCCCAGAATTACTGAAACTGTCTAAATCCTAAGATACCTTTCCCATATCTACCCTGGCTTGGTGTTCTTCTCCTTAAAAATCCCAAGAAAGGTCTATGTCGCGTTCTCCCTCTTTGCCTTCTGCCTCATGGCCAGCCCTGCCCTTCCCCAGAAGGCTCTGGCTGGCCAGATTTAGGGATCTGTATCAATGTCTGCCTCTGTGAGTCATTTCTGGTCTGTGGCCTGGGCATGGCTGACATTAAGACAAATGCCAGGAGCATCTTAAACACGACAGCATTATTGTTCGTGGGAAGTGGATGGTGTGCTGAGCAATGGCCGTGGAGAGGGTCAGCTCTGCTGACCTCTGAGCAACAGCCCAGTGACCACCAGGAATCTGTGTCATAATCACAGCTCCATGGACTCTGCTCAAGGTAGTTAGTGCATGAGGGCTGATAGCCCCAGAAGTAGAAGGCTGTGGGGGGGGTATCAAAACGTCCCCCCAAAACTCATTTTGAAATAGTAACCCCATTGCAAGGTCTTGAGAGTGGACCCAAGGGGGGCCCTGTCTTCATGTGGGGATTTGTCCTTCCCCACACTCATAGGATTGCAGAGTGACTGCCCAACAGCCCGACAGTGTGTCTGTTACCGAGGCCGGCATGCTCCTTTTCTCTTGTGTGACACTCTTCCTACCTCTGCAGGGTCCCCACCAGCAAGGAGGCCTCACCGGATAGGATCCTCCGCCTCGGACCTTCCTGCCTCAGGTGCCCTGAGCAGGACAGACCTTTATTCTTTGTAGATTACCTAGTTTATGGTATTTAATTATAGCAACAAAAAGTGGACTACCACACTGTGGGAAGCAGAGTTGCTAGAATCGGGTCAAGAAAGGAGACTTCACTTTAACACTAGCTTTTTGATGCAGCAATTCCCATTGTGGAAATTCATCTTAGGAACATAACTAGCTATGCACAGATATCCTTGGAAATCTTTATATAGTGCATGTAATTCATGAAGAAAAATTATCCTAAAGAAGCAATATTAGGTTTAATTGTGTAATGATAAAGGCATACACAGTACTGCATGGCAGTCTTTGGGTAGAGTTTTTCATTTCACAAGAAAATAATGTTATTAATTTTAAAAATCAGTGAATAAGACAACAGTATGATGTAATAGCTTTTTATCAATTAGACATAAACACACATTCAGAAATGAAGACCCGGGGTTATCTCTGGGTGATGTTATTACAATTGTTTTGTGTGTTTGTCTTCCCACATGTTCCAAGTTCCGTGCAGTGAACATTTATAGTAAATTCATTTCATTATTCTCTTTTAGGGTGGGGTAACCTTGGAGATCCAAGATTTCCACAGAAGACACAGAAATATCAGATATCCGTCCCCCCCCCAAAGACTGGAGTAGCCCTACATGGCAGGAAATGTGTGTTTTGCTCCCCCTGTTCTGGGTGAGCGCCTCCTAATACCCAGTGAAGCTGAACCCATCTGCTCTCGGGGCGCAGTAGGGTGGGGGGGGTGCAGGTAGCTCCAGGTGAGCAGAGGCTCACTCAGCAATGGGGTTTCAGGAGATAAGAGCAGGGACCAAGGATGCTGCATCTGTGCTCCAGGGGTCACAGAAAATTTACAATCATCATCATCATCATCATCAGCAGCAGCAGCAGCAGCAGCAGGATTACAAAGCAAGGAGCTGTAAGGAGAAATAACCTACCTGCAACAAACCCTTCCGTGAGACCAGTGGGGTCACCAGCTCCTCAGTAACCGAGCAGAAGGGTACTTGCATTTGACACACTTTACAAAGAACTGATGCACAGACTGGGACTAGGATAAGGTGCTCTGTGAATGGGATAAACAGACAAGCATAGGCCGTTAATACAGCTACCAGAGAGGAAGTCGGTATTGATCGATTCACTCGTGGCTCTTTGTTTTCATTAGGAAAAAACCTGAAGTTCTTCCCAAGTTGAGGGATGAGGCAAACAGCGCTTGTCACATTTCACTCTCTCAAGGGTGCCCCGAGGGATGGTAACAAGGAGAGCACCCACGGAACTCAGGCAATTGGAAATGAACACGGTCAAAATACTTGTTGCGTGTAATTGAAGTCAGGCAGTATTTTTCTAATTACAAAGAATTATTAGTAAGACAAAGGTACCCCAAATTTCCAATCTGCCATAGTCACGAGGCAGCTGCTTTGTGACAATTACCCATCACAATTTCATAACGCAGGGTTCAGAAAGCTCATTAGGCCGCTCGCATGGTGCCACTGAAGCGCGCGGTGGCTTCCCGTGGTCTGTGAAAATGTAATTAGGCAAACCACAGGCATCTGCAAATGTGGGGCTCTGGCTCCAGATGGGCAGAGTCTCAGGGTACCCCAGAGCTTTCATGGGGGCGGTTTCTCTTGATGTCAGCGCCTCCAACACACACCTAAGATGGTCTTTTTGCTCTTGCAGGAGAAAATGCTGCCAACTGGATTGATGAAACGGCTGCTAGCTTTTTTGTTCTATGTCTCTGGGTGCCACCAACTGCTGATACTCAGAGATGGGACACTTTGCTATCTACACTGTAGAGCCAGCCAGCCGCCCGTCACTTCATGGTCATGGTCACTGATGCCTGGACCTTGCAGGATAAGTCTGCAGGATCGGCCATGGCACCAGGCACCAGCCTGCTGCCAAAGCTCCCTCTGGAAGCCACGTGGTGGCTGTGCAGGTGGCATCAGCGATGAGCACCTCTGTGGACATTAGAGTTACAAGTCTGTGACACAGAGGACCATGGGAAGTTGAGGATCTGCCTGCATACTGCCTGAGCAGAATTTCTGGACGGAAGCCCCGGCATGCAGCTTGCGTGAAGCCCAAGGTTCGCCAGCACAGCCTGGGGAGCGTGGTGTGGGATCAGTGTTTCTGACCACCCTCAGCATGCACTTACTTAAAACCAGAGCTGATTATTTCTTGATGGGGACTAAACAGCTCACTAAATAGCTTGCTTACTCTTGAAAGTGTTAATTGACGGGTAGCCCCAAATTTACACACACACACACACACCCCTTTACCTTGTTCATGCTGTTATGATCTACATCTACGGAGGCGTCTTGACCTCCAATGAAGTTGAACCAGAGACAAACACGCTGGGTTCCCGCAGTCTCCAATGAAAAAACAAAACAAGCAGCGCTGTTCGAGGGGTAGTTCAGGCAAACTTGAGCTTGCTCTGGGAACTCGAGGAGCAGACCAAGGTCTGCAGGTCTTAGAGATCCACGCCTCTCACCCTCCACCTCCTTCTGGCCGTGAAGAGATCCCATCCCAGGAGTAGGGAGAAGCAGGAAGCTGGGGTGCAGTGGGGCCAGGGCTTTCGGAAGGAGCTGCTCCCCTGAGTGATCGGACCCTGGCTACATGTTGCAAACACTGGCTGAGGGGAACCTACCGAGAGAGTCAGCGTGCAGGAAGGATGCTGGGAAGGCAAGAAACCAGGCTTGGAAAATGGACAGTGAGCGCAGAAGCTGGGCAGCAAGAGCCCCACCAAGGCCCGGCACAGGAAATACCCGACTGGGATGGGGACTCCAAGGTGGGACCTCTGACTGCCAGTGTCACCGTGGCTGGATGTCACAAATCTCAAGGGGAAGTGACTTTTCAGGCACCGAGTGTGGAGTGAAGGTCTCAGGGTAGCAGACAAATGACCAGTGACTCCAGGTGTCAGGACAAGGACACTGAGTTTGATTTCTCCATTGTCTGTGGTGGGTCTGTGTCCCCACCAGCTAATGGTCCCGATGGCTGGGGGCGGGGGAAGGAGGCTCAGTCTCCAGGAAGACCCAAACCAAAGCCACCTTGACAAGCGACCTTGCCGTCCTGGGGTCAGCTGTGTCCCCTAGACTAGCACCTAGGTTACTGTGACAGAACAGCTAGGGTGACACCAAGATTGGAGGGCAGAGGGGTGTGCCTGCTCTGGGATGGCAGCCAGCACCTGGGTCCCCCGCACAGCCAGGCTGGGCAGCATGGGGCTGTGTCACGGAGCCTGGGTCAGGAGGGCAGGTTAGACTTGGTTCAGCTTCCCCCACTGGGACAGCAAAATGATGCCTGTGTCCAGGCTCTGCTGGGATAGAAAAGTGCCAACAGAGAGCGCGTGGCAATGCGGAAGAGATGACAGATGCCCTCAGGGAAGTTTGGCGGTGTCTGGAGACATTTCTGGTTTCACAGTCTGTAAGAGAAGGGTGTGAGGTGCTTCGACTTCTAGAGGCCAAGGGTGCGGACAAACATCCCGCAGCACAACCTCTGCAGCAAAGACCTCTCTGGTCCTGGAGGCTGAGAGGCTGCTCTGCATGGTGCAGCTGCCGTGGGTCTCACAGACTCACCTGCAGCCCTGTGCATGCTGCAGATCCCAACAAAGTCATAGGCCTGGGGCTGGCATCCAACCAGAGAAAGGCCTGGACTCTCTGAGACACACTGGGGCTGCGCCAGGATGGAGAGCACCCGTGGCTGCTTGCTGACCTGGAGGAAATTTTATGCCTAAAACGATGGAGAAAAACTGCACTTGCCCAAGTTGGCATTTTCTCCCATTGGACAGGAAGGAGCTTGAGGTGGAGATTGAGGTCAGGAAACATGAGACGTCTTAGGCCGCACAAGAATAACAAGACAGCGCAAAGCTGTCACATAGTCATAGCACCAGGTGTTCCGTGGATACTCAACAGACTAAGGCTACCATTAGGTGTGTGAGCCACATTACTGTGACCCCGCTGGAGACTGGCTTTGGGGCGCTCTGCTGGGAAGTGAAGAGTTCCCAGGAACACAGTTTACAGGTTGCCACTTCACGGTCACCTCCATGTCCCCATACAGTATCCGAGGGGTGTACCGTCTCCCAGGGAGCCCTACTGCAGATGCACCGGCCTAAGGGTTGAGGGAAGGAAGGAAGCGTCACCTCCACCTCACCTTCTCCCCATCAGCACCCCTTGGGCACAGCACCCATGAGAGGTGCGATGTCATAGTCACATAGGCACGAAGTGCAGGTTTACACCTTCATCTTCCTCCATCAGAGTCTGGTCCTTCCTGGATCATTTCGTAGTTATTTCTGTAACCTGCATAGCCATCTCTAGGCTGAGTCTAGCTTCTGCCACTCCAGCCATTTGTCACACTCTCCTTGCTGGTGCCTGGGTCTCATCTGGGTGGGTGCAGCTAGTGATACCAGGACATACGGAGTCCACACCGCTGACTTCCCAAGACCCTGTCCAGCCAACCCTGCAGCCCCAGAAACAGTCTTCATCAAACCCTCTGAGTGAACATTTTCTTACGCTGAAACAATGTGAGAAAGATAGTGAGAGACCAGCCATGCTGGTGACCTCTAGAAGCACACATAAGCTTTTGTCCTCATGGGCTTCAGCCAGCATCGAATAAGAGTGACAGCAATTATCATTCTGCAGGGTCCACAGCCTCAAAACCAAGAACCAGAAGATGACACGGACCCCTGGACCCTATGTCCTTTTCCACTGCTGACCCTGAGGCTAAGAATAGATGTGACAGGGTTGGACGCCACTCCAGGGTTTTATAATGGTCATTGGTATGCTCAATGGCCAGCAGCTCAATGACCAGCAGTAGCCAGACTCAAGTAAGACCCTGCTTCCGAGCACCTGGTTTACCCCCTTCTTACAGAGGCTGCAGGGGGCTTCGTTCTTGGAAGCACAGGCAGGATTGAGGCTCGACCTTCACACCTCAGTGTTTTTATTATACTTCGGCAGCATCCTTGCTGTGCTGAAAATCCAGTGAAGGTTTTGGAAAAAGAAGAGAGACAGAGAGAAAGAGAGAGAGAGAAAAAGAGAGACAGAGACCAGAGACAGAGAGAGACAGAGAGAGGGAGATCGAGAGAGAGAGAGAGAGAGAGAGAGAGAGAGAGAGAGAGAGAGACAGCGCACCAGAGAGCCCAGCTATCTTAGCTCCGTTTCCTTCTCGGAGTGACTGCTCTGAGGAACATGGGCTGGGTTTGAATGCACCAGCTGCAGTGGTCTGCTCCATGGAAATTAATGTTGAGCTTGACAGCCAATTGCTGCGCTATTTCAGTTTGAACTATCCCACCAGGGTCACCGTTTCCCAAGATTCCATTCACTCAGGTTTGCGAGTGCTGGTGTCCGCAGAATTTTCATGGGTCAATGGATAGTTTTCAGTCTAATTGCATCTCACACTTGAGCTGGCTGTGGTCATCTTTACTCGGGGGTCTGGCCTCTCCTGGTAACCTTCCTGCAGGACAGGCAGTGCATCACCACCCCGCCGGGACTACACACAGCATGTCTCAGCAACTCGAGCGCTTCCCTTGGCTGCACAGTACTGGTAGGCACATTGGATTTACACACAGGGGCTCAGCTTTAAACCTGAATTTGTCATTCTGGGAGGCTGAGGCAGGATGATGACAAATTTGAGCCCAGCCTAGGTAGCTCAGCAACATAGTAAGGATTTGTATCAAAATAAATACTTTTTAAAAGTCTGAGGATGCAGCATGGTTCAATATGTAGTACTGAAAAAAGTGGATTCGGTCATTTATGACCACTTATTTCACTGGGTCGTTGTGGTGAAAGTGGGATCACAAATGTCACCCGTGGGGGTTGGGGGTTCTAGACACCAGTCCCCCAGAGCACATGGGGAGGGGCTTGTGAAATTCAACCTCTGTGTCCCTAGGTTGGTGGTCCTCCAGGTTTGGAGACACCAGCCTGCCATGCCGGGGGACACTGCTGCCGCCTCTGCGGCGCGGAGCCCAGGGACGCTGCCCAGCTCTCTACAAGCCACGGCGCGTTCAGAGCAAAGGGTCCTGCAGCCCCCAACACCAGCAGCACCGAAGCTGAGCTTAGTCGGGGAGCCGTGGACTCACTGATGTGCTGTGGAGACGCAGGAGTCCACCCTACGGACCGCACGGATTCCTGAGAGCAGCTACAGTGTTCTGCGGCTCATGATGGCCAGTCGGGTCTCACTGAGGCCTGCGGTCTCGGGGTGCTGGGGACCCAAGCGGTGTCACCTAAGCAGGATGGTGCTTAAGCTAAACTGTGCACTTCCAGCCCACAGTGGGCACAGGAACCGCACAGCTTATCAATAAACCTGCCGGTGCCTCAGCCGCCACTAGGGAAGGAGTGTGACACAGAAAGCATGCAGGAGGAGTGCAGCAGACAGGTGACAGGCCACCGTGCTGGGGCAGGCAGAGTGGGGGAGCAGAGGAGCTATGCCCGCTCTCGACTCCTGTGCACGCTGTCCAGGGAAAGCCAGGATGGATGAGGCTGGCGCCGGGCACGGCGGTGCACGCCTGTCACAGCAGCACTTGGGAGCCGAGGCAGGAGGATCGCTGTGAGTTTGAGGCCAGCCAGGGCTACACAGTGAGTTCAAAGTCGGCCAGAACGACTGGAGGGAGTGAGACTCTGTCTCAAACAAGACAAAATAAAACAAAACAAATCTAGTGAGTGTCTCTAACAGTCCACTGCTGCTACAGTTTCTGTACATTTTGAGCATGTTCCCCAGTCCTTCACGTGCTGAGAGCTACACAGTCCTATGACAGTGATGAGAGGTGATGGCCCTTTAAGGGGCGGGGCCTCGTGGTCGTTGCAACACTGGCCCCGCCTCTTGCTCTGGCTTCCTGTCCAGAGTGAGGTCTGTTGCTCTTGCCCGAGCTCCTGTCATGGTGGCGTCATCTGCCACAGCATGACACAGCCCGTCAGCCCTTCACTCTTCCACCTTTCAGCATCCAAATCTGTGAGCTCCAAAACCTCTCTTCTTTATAAGCACCTGGCCTCAAGAGCACCCTTATAGTAATGGGAAAAGGGCAGATGTACCCGCTCACCTGCACAGGAAGAAGCCCTCTCGGGGCAGCAGCAGCATCAGCCGTGAAGTGTATTTCTTCCGCGTGCTCGACAGTTTCTGAGATGTTTACTGGTGTTGCCTCCTTGATGACCAGATTGCTTCCATAGGCGAGCTCTTCCCCCGATGCCAGTTGGACCCACTGGCTGGAAGCTGGAAGCCCAGCTGGATCTGAAGGTCACGTTGCTGACCAGCGGGTGGACGCAGAGTGTGTGGACCCAGCCCCGGGGGGAGTGCTGATCCGTATCAGCCCCGTGGTGGATCACCATCCGTCACTCCAGGAGAGGGTGGGCCCTGTCACTCCCTCAGGAAGCTGCAGTGCCCCCCACCTGGCTTCCCAAGCTCAGTGGTAGAGCACTCGCCTAGCTTGTGTGGGGACCTAGGTTTGACCCCAACGTTGCAAGGAATAGAGAGGAAAAGACAGCAATTTTCACATTCTCAGGGACGGAAAAACCCTCTCTCCCCATAAAAGCATCAAGTGTGCTGTGATCGGCCCAGCAGTTTGTGTATTTCATCTTATTTTATATGGCTTTGACTCACCTCTAGCCCTTTTCTAGATTAACTCCTAGATTTTTTGGCAGTTAGGGGGAAAAAAAGGATGAGAAAGAATAGTTCAGGCCAACTTTCAGACACAATAGTTTATTTTAATGGCTATGGACTATTAAACTGTAATACGTTTCTCATCCTAATCTCTATGCATTGAACATGTCCAAAATATAAACAGTTATTGCTGGTGTTACTGCCCCATGCCTATTATTTGCAGCGGTCCATGAATTCTGTGGCTGATAATAACCCTCTCCTCTCTGTGTATGTCTGACCATTCCTCAGACAGCCCCGGGGGTGGATTATAATCCTTCCCTTCAGTGCTACTCTGGATTATTTTGCTTCGACGCCAAGGCTCATGCACAAGACATAAATGAATTTTACTGTCAAGGGCACAGTTATAAAACTTAGGAGACAGCCCTGATGTGAAGGCTGGAGTTAGCCCTCATCCTTTAGCAAAATGAACAAGTTACCCAAATCCCTGTCCGGGAAGTGGGTCAAAGAGAAGAGCCCTTGGGCGTTACAGGGTTTCCCTCCGCAGCACACACGGCCCAATCCTGCCATTGCCTGAAGCAGTCACCTTGTTTCGGGGCCTCCGGGCAGGAGTGGTCAGCGGAGGGCAGGCTCCCTTTCTCGCAGGCAGTCCTTGGGGTCGGGCTGGCCTTCTGAGAGTAACGTGGCGTGGCTGGGACTCAGGAGGCCCTCCCGGAGTTGCCATGCAGCGTGGGGATGTGTCCGTGAGTCCCCGTCTGTCTGTGGTCTGTCTGTTGCCAGTGCCGGGGCCTCTTGGGCTGCCTTCTGTGTCTTGGGTAGCTCCGTCTTCACTGGTGACTCTTTCCCCGGCAGCTGAAAAGGGCAGGCGGAACTGTGACTCTTACAGGTGATGTTTTCAGAGCGTCAGAGCCCTTACAGCAAATGTCCGCGGGAGACGGGCCTGCCTGTGAGGCAGTGACAACAGCACGCGTTGGCTGGGTGTCCCTGTGCTGTGCCGGCACCTTGGGTAATGACAGTCCATACACACAGGTTCAGGGATCCAGCAGGCAGCATTTGAACTCAGGTTCTTTGGCCTCTGGATTAGGGGTGAGCCAGGCACATGGTCTTGCTTGTCTGTGATCCGTTTTCTCATCTGTAAGCCGGGGTGTCCTCAGCAGTGCTGCTATTTGAGATCCTGAGCTATATTTTAAGTACATTGTTTGGCAGGGCTTGAGATAATTATTCATTCAACAAATATTTGTTGAGTGCCAGTTATGGGCCAGGTGCTGTTCTTGACATTTGGGGGCTCAGCCATGGATCAAAGGAACAAAAATCACACACACAGGACAATTACAGAAAACACATGACCTTCCCAGTTTATAGCAAATGGTCAAGAAACTTGAGTAGCCGTTAGTGTGGGGAAAATCGCCTCAGTTTTGTGCAGGGAGCCTGAATTCTATTTCCTGCTTTCTAAGGAATCTTTTCTCCTCTTCCTTGATATTTTTAATATTTCTTAAACTTCAGCATCACTGTGGCTAAGGACTGGGGAGCTGAGTGGTCAGCCAGAGCGGGCAGAGGCCAGGCACAGAACGGAAGTGTCCACTAGCTTTCCCCCAGCTGGCTAGGTACAGTGACAGTCTAGGGATTAGGTCCCTGGCTGGCCTGGAGACTTGCCCAGGTCCTGAAGCTGTGCCAGGACCAAGTGTTGGCCGCATGGTGACACTTGAGCCCCTCTGCCTTGAGAGCTGGTGCCCCCCTGACCTGCAGTGAACCCAGCCCCCTACTTCACGGCAGACCAGCACTGTGGGCGCCGGAGCTTACCCCGCAGGGCACAGCCTGGCAGAACTATGAACCCCGGGCGGAGGTGTAAGTTCACCGGAGAGGGCGCTGGGTGGCACCCCGCAACTCCCAGGGCTCGGGGCCCACCAAAGCAGCCACCTCTCCTCCGGGCGCTCCAACTCTGCCTGTTAATCTTCTTCACATTTCAGATCGCATGCACAGCTATGCTAATTAGCAGAGGCTCCTAAGCTCAGGATTTGAAAGAAATCGGATTGATCCACAAATGGTGAAATGAATAAAAGTCCAAGTCAGAATTTTACTAAAAATGTGGAACACACTCCAGAACCTTTGAGGCAAGTAGTGATTGAAAAATGTGCAGTTCAGACTCGTTTGTTTGGAAGACAGTTTTACAGCCTTAAGGTGTAGCAACATGCTAATGAATATATTATACATACACCTAGCACATAAGATCCAACACGTGTGTCTAGACACACACAGACATATTCAGGCGCTTACCTGTGTGAGTCACGGAAATGACGTGCAACTTTGCTAGCGACATCAGTTCATGTTCCTTGAGACCTTTACAAATAAATTCTGCGTGGTTTCCTTTTGAGGGTGATGCGTCTCTGACCCCCTTTCCATGAGGTAAGGAATGGATGGAATCTACACATTCCGGGACTGGATCCTAAGTCAAGCAATGGTCAGGTTAGATAAGGTTCAGAAATTATTTTCATACTCCAAGTGATTAAAATATGTGCAGGTTTTTCTTTGGCTTATTTAGTGGATTGAATTTTTCAAAACTGTGTTATTTAATTTAAACCTGACCTCCAAAAAAATTCTGTAACACATTTCCTGCTAATAAACAGATTTAAGTTTTCTTACCTCAGTTATGTTTACCCAGCTAATAATAAATTGTAAAGAGGCCTCATTTCAATTTTCATTTGAGCTATCAGAAAACAATAGTAAAGAGAAGAAAAGTGACCTGATTTACAGATTGAGTCAAAAGCTCCCAAATAGCTGAAAGTTGAGTATTTTGCAAGATGTATGTCTGCAAACTAGACACCGTATGGAAATTAGAAGCAAATGTAGGATTATCTTTGCAAAACCAAGCTCTGTGTCCTCCCCCTTGGGTATTTCCTTTACTGAAAGGGTGCAGGCGTTCTACAAAGCCCCAGCTCTGACCTGAGCTCTCTGGCACCTTGAGACACTGTGATAATGGCCTGTGATAGAACAGGGTGTCTGAGAGGACACCGCTCCTGTTTTACTCCTTGTTGCTAAAATAAGTCTAAGAAAATTACAGCATTTGGTGTTCAGTGTTTTAAAAATCCTTTTTCAAATAAAAGTGACACAGCAGCTAAGTTAAAATATTGCAGTCTTAAAAAAACAAACAAACAAAAAAAACCAGTCAATGTAGTGCTTCTTCCAGGAAAACAGTATTTTTCAGCAAGAAACACACATTAATGTTGTTTACTTTTATGCATTTGCCTTTTAATTCTCCAAGTAAAATCATGGCGACAGAGCCCATTAATGAGAGGGTGAAGGCAGAGCTGGGGAGCTGCACGGAGATGGCCAGGGCCACTGCCCTGATCGCCGCCCTGGACTGGGAGCGACATTAAGGGTTGTCTCAGGCCAGCAGGGATTTGTAGACCGGGAAGGAGCTTTTGAGACGATCTCGTCGGGTTCCCACTTTACAGTGAAGGGTGCGGCGGGAGCCAAGGGGGGCTTTCTCTGTAGTCACAGGCGCCTCCCCTCCCGCTGTGCACGCACCGGCCACACGCGTGTGCCACACTTCCGTATGTGTCTTTTCAGACACACTTCGAGGCGTTGCACTCACCTGCAGGTGCCCGAAGAGAGGGAGACACAGACAGACACGCAGACACAGAGAGACAGAGACAGAGACAGAGAGACAGAAATGGAGACAGAGAGAGAAGGAGCAAGACAGAGGTGTCACCTACCTATTGGCCTCGGCCTTTGTTCCCCTCCTTCCCCCCCTCTTCCTTCCTCCCTCTCTTCTTTCCTTCCCTCCCTGCTTTATTCTGCTCTCTCTCTCTCTCTGCTTCTCTCCATCTTCCTTTCTTTCAGAGGTGATTTTGCCACGTTGTCCACACTGGTTTTGAAGTCCTGGTCAAGCGAGCCTCCTACCTCGGCCTCCTGAGTAGCTGGAACTCCAGGCTTCTTTCTCTCAGGTGTCAGCCCCTCTATCCCCACCTGGGATTAGGAGTATTAAAGGAAAGAATTCAGAACCTGTCTTGGTTACTGTTCTCTCATTGATGTGACAGAATACCAGCACCCCAAAAGAAGGAAGGAAAGGTTTATTTAGCTCACAGTTTGTGGAGGTTTCAGCCCATGATCAGCTGGCTCCAAGGCAGGGTGGCCTGGCATCTGGGCAACACTTCAAGGCAGCAGCCAGCAAAAGCATCCCGAGTAAAGAGGGTGAAGAACAGCCGGTTCTCTGTATTGTACACAGGCCTCCTCTCCCTCCAGGGCCAGTGTAGCGCTGACAAAATCTCCTTGCCCTCCTCTTCCACGGGGAGAAGGATGTTTACAAAGTAAGCTCCTGGCTCCCTGCTGAGTCTCTTAGTTAAACTTCTAAACTGCTCAAGCTGACACAGTGCATCAACCGTAAGGGAGATCTTCTCTGTCTTTGGAAACTAGACCTTGTATACCATGGAGATTGGATGCTGTCAACATAGCTCTGGGGTCTTTAGACCCCTGTGCCTGTCTCTGGCTCTCATGGGAGTGGAAACTAACTTGTTTCTGGCTTAGACAAAACCAAACCAAACCAAACCAAACCCCCAACCCTGTGGCTGCGAGTGGGGCCTAGAGGGACAGACTGGGAGGTACCGGCCGAGGGCTGCTGCACCTGTTTTTCAGTGTAGCCTGTGGGAACTTGCGCAGCTGCACGCTTTGCATGGATTCTCTTATGTGTGGAAACAGTTTTTAACGAAGATGAGTTTTTAAAACCTGTGTAGATGGCTGGAGAATGGAGCTCAGGGGCAGAGCCCTGGGATTCCAGTCCCAGTGCACACGCACACAAATACACAGATACACACACGTATACATACGCTGGCACACGCACGCACTGAAATACATACACAGCTACACACACACACACACACACACACATATACCCTGGCACATGCACATAATAGCAAATGGCCTTTCCAGCCTTTGCTGATACTCTAGGGCTTTAAAGCTCCAGGGAAGGGTGGTTCCCAGGGAAGAAAGAATGCAGATGCCCAGGCAGTCCTTACAAATCCCAGGCACCCCAGCTGCCCTCGGTGTGCCAGCCTGTGTCCCCACACAGCCCGAGTGACCTGCCTCCTCTGCCTGCCTGCCTTCCTTCCTTCCTTCCTTCCTTCCTTCCTTCCTTCCTTCCTTCCTTCCATTCTTCTGCCTCATTTCTTCTCCTTTAGAAGTCCTCTTGTTGACAGGTGTGGCCCAAGAGAATCCAGGATGATAAGTGACTTCATGACAAGAAATTAGGAAAAGACTAGATTTTTCTCTTTCTGAAGTCCTTCCCCTTGGGTTATCATTGAGCCCTTGTGTAATTTCTCTCTGTTCGATCTGATATATTTCCATAAAAGAAGGCAATGCTTTGTGTAATCTTCCCTCTGCTGATGTATATTTCATCTGTGTCCATAAACAACAAAAATAAGCAACAACATACCTGAAGGCCGGCTGGGGACAGAAAGCGCCAAAACACAGGACTCTGAAGCCAGACGGTGCCCTCCCTGCCGGCACCTCTGGCCCACGCGTCAGCTGTCCTGGGCTGTCTCTGGACTTCCAGGGATGACTGCTACAGACTCCGCAAAATTGTCAGGACGGTGCACGGATGCCAAGCTGCATGCAGTAGCCCCGGGGGATCAGGGTCATGAGCAGAGGCACTCCTGGGTCTGCATTTCCAGAGTGCGGCTTCTACTTCTCGTGCTTTGCAGGGCTGAGGATGAAGACCTGCGCTGGAAGGACTCAACCCCCAAGCTCCATCTCCAGCCCTTAGAACATGACTTCTGCAGAGACTTTTCTCTCAAATTCTGGGCCTGCTAGCTGAAACAAAAGTTAATCTTTCATTATGGAACCAACGTATCACACTGTTAGCATGAGCAGATGCCCATGGGGGATCTGCCACGTGTTTTTTCAAAAAGATGATCAAGGTCGGAGTGGATGGCACAGGTTCAGGTTAAAAAAAAAAATCTGGCAATGGCATAGAACACCAGCATCATAGCAATGAGACTCTGCAAAAGAAGGTTGTACTTGTTTCATTTTTTTATAATAAAATCATGTGTTCCTAACCCTTTCTGAGACAAACCAGTGTTTTGATATACAGGTTTGATTTTAAGAAACCCACGATGAACCGAATAAGCACTGTTGTTATGGCTTGAGTCTAGTTCCCCCAAAGCCTCTTCTGACTTGAGCTGAGGCTTTTTCAGAGGTGGCTGGATCTAGAGTGTGTGATGCTGGATTGATTCATGGTGCAATGCCAGGCTCAAAGGCACTAGGGTTAAGGGTGCTACCCACTGTAGGTAGGCTGGATAAGATATAAGGGGGTAGAAAGAGCTGTGTTTCCCTTGCTTGCTTTGCTGTCTTCTGCCAACCTTGAACTGTTTCTCCTCTGCCACGCCACCTTGCCTTAGATCCAGCCAATTATGGAGTGAAACCTCCACAAATTGTGAGCTAAATAAACCTTTTCTCCCTTAATTTCAGGCAATAGATATTTTGTCTCAGCAATGAGAAAAATAGCTAGGATGGGTGTTGGCTCTTCAGTGACATCTTAGGTGACAACAAATTAGAATGAGAAGCTCTCACCTGAATGTATACAAAGGGTGATGTCACTGTGGGGACATGAGAGATCTGAGCTGCAGGAGTGGAAGAGACATGGGAAAAGCCTAGGATTAAAGAAGAAAACTGGCTGTGTGTGGGGGGCAAGGAAGGGTGGGTTTTGAGGGTGAAGAAAGGAAGGGGTGTGGTTGGCAGTGGTGCATCCCGGGAGCTGGATGGGTGACACAACCAGTAAAGGGACTGACAAGAAACTTGCTTTTTATTCATTAGGAAAAAAATTGGCGATGGACTCAAGGTTTTCCTTACAATTGAAAACCAACCCAACATGGCTTAGTGATTGCAAATAGATCCCAGTGGACAAAGAATGAATGAATGAATGAACAAGGGAGAGATGTGGCAGAGAACTTCAAACAGTCACCGGGACTGGGGAGTGCTTCGTCCCTGGAGAGCTGCTTACCCAGGGCTGTAGTTTGGCAGTCACTACATAAGACGCAGTTGAGGTGACGTTTACAGAGTACTTCCTGTGTCCTGCCCGGGATGAGCGTGCTGTATTTGGAAGCCTATTTAACCCCCCAAATAATTCAGAGTTACAGGTTCGAGCTTCATCCCCAACTTAGAAATGGCTATGCTGAGCACTGGGGTGGGGCACATAATCCCCTAAACACACAAATGAGATTTGGGGTCCAAGCTCATCTCTAGACTACAAGAGGTAAGGCAGTTTCTTGAACTCACAGGGCTTTGGGGAAGAATCATAGAAAAGAGATGCAAAAATGCAAATGAAACATAAGCTACCTTTCCAGTACGGTCACCAGCTGATGAGGTGCTAATTATATGTGAGTGGAACAATTTAACTCCTCTTGGAGGCTCAAAGAGATTGACATTTTAATGTCAATTAAACTATTTTCATACATTTTTATGGTCCAGAGGTAGCTTATTTGAATCAAGTACATTGCCTGCAAAGCCTAAATATTTATTCTCTGATCGATTCTATGTAGAAAAATTTTGCTGATCACTCTATTGGAACAAAAATATCATTCTCTATCTTTTTTCCTACATTTAAAACTTTTTTTGTTTTAAAAACAAAAAAAGAATAAAAATGATGATACAGAATTTCAAAACAAAATAATACATTAACACTGGTTAATATGTGGCATATATTAATATATTGTGTATATACTGTATATTATATTCCGTAGTTGATCAGATTATAAGACATGGGCATGAAAAAAATGGTCAAACAACCTAACAATGAAAGCACAAACTGTTCTTTCTGATGAGCTGACCAAGATTAGCAGTATAGATACCTGTATCATGTATATATATATGAATATTATACAAATAATTTTTTCTTCCTTTACTCCTTTCCCCTATTCCAGGTATACTTTCCCTTTCATTTTCACAATATCTATTGTACATTTTGGATCTTATTTACTCTTTCAGTTTTTCACACTAGGGAGACAGTACGGTGCTTACACAGATGTGCTTTATTTATTGCACTAAAGAGCATGGTCTTAAGTTGCATCCATTTACCTACAAAAGCCTCAAATTTACCCTTCTTTATGTCTGAGTAATACTCCCTTGTATAAAAATATCACATCTTTTTTATCCATTCCACGGTTGATGGGCATTTGGGTTGTTTCCAAGATCTGAGTATCATAAATCAACATGGGTGCACATATATCACTGTGGTATTTTTTTTCCCAATTCTTCTGGAAAATGCTGAAAAGAGAAGTAGCTGGACTGAATGGGACCTCCAGTCCTAGTTTTGTGAGGAATCTCCACACTGGTTTCCACAGAGATTGCACCAGTCTACACTCCCACCAACAGTGGAGAAGGGTTCCTTTTCCCCCTTAGACCATCAACATTTGTTATTGGTTCATTTCTTGATGACAGACGTTCTTTCTGGAATGACATGAAACCTCAGCGTTGTTTTAATTTGTATTTCTTGAATGATCAGTGATGTTGAACATACCTTCATGTATTTATCTGCCATTTGTATTTCTTCAGTTTAGAAGTGTGTATTCATCTCAGATGCCCATTTTTGGATTGGGTCTTTGAATTTGGAGGGGCCTTATTTTTTCTCCAATTCTTTATATGTTCTAGATAGAAGTGCTTTGTCTGAGGGACAGCTGATTAAAATTTTATCCCATTTGGTGGGTTTTCTTTTCATTTTGTTGGTGATTTCTTTCAATGTACAAAAACTTTTTAGTGAGATCTTAATTGTTGCTTCTTTGTAGTACTTCTCTAGTAGTGTGAGTTTTGTTCATGAACTTTGTGCCTACCCCTATGTCTCCAGATTTCTACCTACCTTGTCTTGCAGTATATTTAATGTTTCTGTTTTAATGTTTAGATCTTTGATCCATTTTGACCTTAGTTTAGTGCATGGTGATAGGCATGGCTCTAGTTTTAGTCTTTGGCATGTGAAAAGTCATTGTTTCCAGCATCATTTATTGAAGACACTGTCTTAATTCCAGTGAACATGTTTGGCCCCTTCGTCAAAGATAAGGTGGCTGAGTGTCTTTGTTGTGGTACCTGCATCTTCTAATCGGTTCCTCTGATCTTCAGGTCTCTCTCTCTCTCTCTTTTTTTTTTTTTGCTGACTTTATCATGCTGATTTTATCATAGTAGCTTTGTAGTATAATTTCAAGTCTGGGATTGTGATGCCTCTAGCCTTGCCTTTGTTGCCCAGGATTGCCTTTGCTATTCTAGGTTTCTTTTGTTTCCAAATGAATTTTAGGAGTGTTTTCTGTAGATCTGTGAGACATGCTAATGATATTTCAATCAGAATTGCATTAAATCTGTAGAACAGATTTAGTTGTATAGCCATTTTCACAATGTTGGTTCTTCCTTTCCAAGAACAAGAGGTATCTTTTCATTTTGTGATATCCTCTTCAATCACCTTTTTCAGAGTACTGTATTTCTCAGTATAGAGATTTTTTTACATTCTTTGTTAGATTGATTGCTAAGTTTTTCATTTTTAGGGATGCTACTGTGAAAGATGTTGTTTCTCACTCAGTGAGTTTATCATTGTGTACAGGAATGCTATTGATTTTTGATTGCTGACTTTGTATCCAGCTATGCTGCAGAATTTGCTTATTAACTCTAGGAATCTTTTGGTGGAATTTTTGGGGTCTTTTATGTAGAGTATCATGTTATCTGAAAAAAATAATTTAACTTTTTCCTTACCTATTCTTGTTCCTTTTATTTCTCTCTCTTGTCTAATTGCTCTGGCTAATGTTTACATAACTATATTGAATAGGAGTGGTGATTGTAAACATCCTTATCTTGTTCCTGATTGTAACATGAAAGCTTTTGGTTTTTGTCCATTTAGTATGATGTTGGCTGTTGGTTTGTCATAGATGGCTTTTATCAGATTGAGGCACAGACCATGTAGTCCAATTGTCTGTAGTTTTCTTTTTTTGCGGGGGGGTACAGGGTTTTGCTATGCAGTTTGGGCTCCCTTTGTAACCCAAGCTGGTCTCAAACTTCCAACAATTCTCCTGCCTTAACCTCTCAAGTACTGGATTACAAAACTGTGCCACCATGCCTGGCTTGGTGGACTTTATCAAAGGCTTTTTCTGCAACTAGTGAAATGATCATGTGACTTTTCTCTTCAGCTCTGTTAATGTGGTATATTACAATTACTGATTTGCTTATGATGAACCATTCTTGCATTCCTGGGATGAATCCTACTTGTTCATGGTGCATAATCTTCCTGATTATTTGTTGCATGCTGTTTGATAGTATTTTATTGAGAATTTTTGCATCTATGTTCATTAAGGAGATTGGTCTGTAATTCTCCTTTTTGGTTGGGTCTTTCTCTGATTTTGGTATCAGAATAATGCTTGCCTCCAGAAATGAGTTAGGGAGAATTGCTTCCCTTTGTCATTAAAGAGTTTGAGGAGTATTGGAGTTAAATCTTCTCTAAATTTCTTATAGAATTAAGCCATGAATCCATCAGGACCTGATATTTTCTTTGTTGGTAAGTTTTTAATTATATTTTCAATCTCAGTAATTGAGTTACTCAAAATTTTTATATCTTCTTGATTCAGCTTTGGTAATTCATAAATTTCTAGGAATCTGTCTATTTCTTCTGTGTTTTCCAGCTTATGTAAGTAAAGGTTTTCAAAGTAGGTATTGATGATCTGAATTGCCACAGAATCTGTAGTAACTTTACCCTTTTCATTCCACATTGCATGAATTTAAGTTTTTTCTTTCCTTTTATTGATAAGGTTGGCAGGGGCTTACCAATTTTGTTTATTCTTTCAAAGAACCAACTCTGCAATTCATCAATTTTTTGTATTGTTTTCTTGTTTTGTATTATATATTAATCTCTGCTCTCATCTATATAATTTCCTCCCTTCTATGAGCTTTGGTCTTGACTTGCTTTTCTTTTTCTAGAAGCTTGAGGTTCAGTATTAGGTTGTGTTCATTCTGTTTTTGTGATGTGAGAACTCACTGCTATATATTTCCCTCTTAGGACTGCATTCATTGCATCCCATAGGTTCCAGTATGTTGTATCTATATTTTTATTTAACTGTATTTATTGTTTAATTTTTCTTTAATTCCCTCTGTTACCCATTGGTTGTTCAGGAGGGTGCTATTTAACTTCTGTGCATTTATGTAGTTTTTGCAGTTTCTTTTTTTTATTAATTTACAATTTCATTGCACTATGGTCAGATAATATGCATGGGATATTTCAATTCCTTTTTATTTACTTAAGTACATTCTATGGGCTAGTATATGGTCTATTTTAGAGAATGGCCCATGGGCAGCTGAGAAGAATATGTATTCTGATGTGGTTGAGTGTAACACTCTGTAAACATCTACTAAGTCCATTCATTCACAAGTTTGATTAGGGTCTGTTATTTCTTTGCTGACTGTTTATCTAACTGATCTCCCTTTTTGTGATAATGGGGTATTACGCTCCCCTTTGCAATTGTGTTATTGCATGTGTTCCTTGTCTTAAAAACATAAACCCAAGTCTCATTGTATGGTAGGCTTCGTGCTTATACATAAATGTTTTAAAAATTTATTGCAACAGTGCTATTGAGAAAGTAGAATAGGAAATCGAGAGGTTAGGTAATTTGAAAAAATTCACATAAGTATTTGAACCTTAGTAGTCTGATTCCAGACCACGTTTTGCTACAATACTATTTTTTCTTCCTAATTTGCCTTTTGAGGTCTCAAATTTAAGAACAGGTTCTGTAGAAATAAATATTCTAATTTTACTTGATATTTACAACTACCTCTTTGTTACTTTCCTCACTGTCTGACACCCACAGTTTAAAGGAGAAGTTTGTTCGGCTGTATTTCAGGAGTCTTCTCAGTCCTTGTGTAGTCAGCTGGCTCCACGGCAGGACGGCACGGCAGAGGGGCATGGCGGAGGACAGCAGCTCACCACATGGTGGACAGGAAGCAGAGAGGGGTAAAGGGAAGATTGGGAGGGGTCATAGCCCTTCCGAATCACACCACAGTGACCGCCCTCTTCTGACCAGAACCTACTTCCTAACAACAAGCCAGTTACTAATGAGCCCGCATAATCCAACCACCTTCCTAATGGCCCACCTTTGAGTTCAGGAGGCTCTGGGCAGACATCCAGATGTAAAGCACAGCACAGCACGTATACACAGTCACGTGTTTCAGCCAGTGTGATTTGCGGAAGGCAGCAGCCATCTGTGTGCCAGCAAGGACAGGCAGGGCACATTATGGACCGCTCACAGCTGGGAAGGGGCCCTGCCGTGGCGGAGAGGGAGGGAGAGGAGATAGAGAGGACTGGGGGAAACCAGCGAGAAGAGACATCTAAAGACAATGGAGCAAGGGCGCTGGGAGGAAGACATTGTCTGAAGCTGAGTTAACAGCATTTGCACCCATGTTAACTTCCTCCCTTGCTAACTGGGCCTTGGTTATGGAGTGTGCCAACCTAGGAAAAGAGCCAGCAGGGTTCTGAGGGGTTCCTCCACTATTCCTGCAATTTTCTGTTAAGTCTAAGATTGCTCAAATAAAAAGTTAAAGAAAGGGAGTCCAGCTGTGTCTGAGACACAAACCGTGGACGTGGTTCTGGGGACACTTGGAGGCATACACAGAACAGGGGTGTCACAGGCAGTAACACCCACACCAGTGAGTGGCAGCCCCTGAATGTCCTCCTGGAGAGGGGTCCTCACCAGGAGCCCTGACACCCCTAAGAGTGGGACAGGGCTCAGGGCAGGGCCAGAGGGACATCAGAGAGTAACAGTGCCATCTACCGGGGCTGTGACCTACCAAGGGGGTGACCAGAGACATCAGACCACACAAGCCAGGGTGAAGGTGAGGCTGAAGAGCCAGAGGAGGCCGCACTCAGGAAGCCTGGGTTGGAAAGAGCAGCTGGAGAGTAGGGTGAGGGCTTCACCCCCAGCTGAAGCCCGCCCCGCTGAAGCCCGCCCAGCTGAAGCCCACCTTCCTGCAGCCTCTTCTGAGCCTCTTAGCATCAGACCCTCGGAAGCTCTGGTGAGGGACCACACCCCAGGGCCCTTCTTTTCAGGGAGCTCAAATGTGAAGCCGACTTGTAAGTGGAGAGGTCTTCATGGGCCCCAGAAAGCCCCTGTCACCCACCTATGCAGGGCTTTCTTGCTGTCTCCAGGCCTGGGTATCCTGAGGCTGCTTCCTCCCTGCGCAAGGCCTGGTGCAAATCCCCACCAACCACCTAGCCAGAAGCCCCTCCTCCTCTGCCACCACCGCTGCCCATTCCCAAGCCCAGCTCAGAGCAGGCCAGGGACAAAGGGGAGCTTTGCATCTTGTCATGGCCAAGCGAAGAGGTCATCAGGTGTAAGACACTCTATGGTTTTACATACCAAGAAAGAAAAGGCAAAAATTATTGCCCTGTGTTGGTAAAAGACTATCATACGAAACAGCCTGACTTCAGAGACGTTATATGCACAAAATGTACCTCTCAGGGTTGATGCAACCCAGTGGCAGCCTGGAAATGTTTGAGAAACTGAGCCTATTCTGCACTTAGACCTTGTCATCTGTCCCTAAACAGTGCAGTGGAGAGGAGCTCTTTGTAGGCGGTTTATATGGTAATGGGTGTAAGTCGTGGAAGGGGATTTACACCGTCTGTGTGAGGGTGCTGCAGGCGCTCTGCAAATGCTATACTTCATATAAGGGACTTGAGCACCATGGACTTTGGTACCCGTGGAGACCCTCAGGCCGGTCCCTGCAGGTTCCCAGGGACAGCTGTTCAGAGCATTCACAAAGTGAGAGTTGGTGATGCTTCCAGAGCCAGCGGAAGCAGGGGAGACCCCAGGGAGGGAGTGTGGGGAAATGACAGGACAAGGTCAGGGAGAGGCAGCTGCAGGTCCCAGAGGGAAGTCCCCACCCTCAGAGACTGCAGAAGTGACTGTCTTAGTCACTTTCTTGTGGCTGCAACAAAACACACTCACAACTGAAAGGAGAAGAGGTTGTTTGGTCTCGGTTAAGTGTTTATTCAAACTTGTTGTTAATAATTTAAATTTTTTCATTTTTAAAATTTTCTAAATTTTTTTTTCTAAAAAACTTAAAAACATTTTTATTAGTCCATGTCTGTAGTAGATAATGGTTCTGTTTGTCACATGGCGTTGGGACATGCACAGAACACATCTGCATTCTTTCTTTTCTCTCTCCCCAGCCCTTTCATCTCCCTCCATCTCTTAGTCCCCTTCTTATGGTTGTAGAGGTCTCAGTCCATGGTCAGTCCATGGCGGAAGACCCTGCGAGGAGGAAAGCGCTCAGATCATGGCGGCCGGGAAGCAGGAAGATAAGAGAGGAGCAGGGTAGGAAGATGACCCCTTCCAGGCCACACCCCCGGGTCCCACCACCTCCAGGCACAGTGAGCTCCAGTGGCCCACATGGCTCAGTTACCTTCACAAACCCCACCTACGAGCACAGGAAGACCTGAGGGACATCTAGGTCCCTCAGCATACTGGTGTGCACAGAGAGAAGCCAGAGAGGCTGTTCACCATGTTTAGGCCTTGGCCTCACTTCGCTCCGTCACTAGGAGGAATTTTTCTATTTCACTTTGGAATTATCTCAGGACCATTTTTTAAAAAATGAATTCTTTCATCAGCTCAGACCCTGTTCGCAGCTTTGACTGCAATTTCCCGATGGCTCCGTGAGGTGGTTGAGAGCATAAGGGTGCAGGATTTAGTGTGTAATGAAGGCCAGGCCAGCTCGGACACAGAGTGCTGCCTCTGTGGCACGCTGTTCTTGGGCAGAATTGCAAACGATAAATTTCATGCACTGCTACCAAATGGGGTGCTCTTAGATCACGAGCTTTAACGAAAGGGCTGAGCGCTCCAAGAGTGAGACTGGGAAGCCCAAGTTGGGGGAGGGTGTTTGTCACACCCGAAAGGGGCCCGAAAGGTAGGGGAACCTGTGATTCCATCTGCAGGGGAGAAAACGAGGCCAGCAGGGGCCGAGTCCGGCCCGATGATGTGGCACAGGGTAGGGGGTAGGGAGCCAGGACGTCAGAGCTTCTCGCCCTGGACTAAGGGCATTTCCTGTTTGCACTCTGCCACTTGCTTGGCAGATTTAAGAACCTATTTTAAATTAAACACGTTAAGTCATTTTTGAAGAAAGTCTCACATGCTTGTTGTTTGCGTTCCCTAAAGGCAGCCGCCGGGCCTGCACTCAGCTCTAGGCAGAGAGGCTCTCGAGTCTGGGACTTACATGCTCAGGCCGTGGTGTCGCACTGTACCTTATTCTGACGTCCTCGGGTGATGAGCGGGTCCAGGGCAGGGCTGTCCATGAGAGTGACACGAGCTGCGCACACCCGTGTCCCACCATCCCGAGGAAGACCGGCCACTCAGACCGACAGTCCACGGGCCTCCCCGAGTCACTGCCCTGGACTCCTGCTCGCAGCTCTCTGTGACTTTGTTCTCGCTGCCTCTCAGCCTGAAAGCGTGTCTACCCAGTAACCCCAACGGACGCCCTCGGCCCCGTCCTTCCTAAAGGCCTGCTGCTGGCAGGTGCCCAGGCCAGCCCGCAGTGCACGGGAAAGAGCCTGTC
This sequence comes from Hydrochoerus hydrochaeris, assembly GCA_004027455.1. NCBI lineage: Eukaryota > Metazoa > Chordata > Mammalia > Rodentia > Hydrochaeridae > Hydrochoerus > Hydrochoerus hydrochaeris. The sequence continues at coordinate 24,344 of PVLA01006422.1, read as the reverse complement.
TCCGCCACCCTGGGACTCACAGTCCCGGGGGAGAGAAACCAAACAATCTTACCGTCAAAAGTGCGTTACCATGGATGATGCTCAAACCCTCCCCCTCCCCTGGAACACACTCACCCCACTGTTCTTTCTGCTGTCTGAAGCACGTCCAGGGTCTCCCTCTCCCTCCTGAGTGTCCTCAGCAGTGCTGCTGTGCCCACCCTGATGTCCTGACTGGATTCCACGTGTTCACCTTGCATGACAATTGGATTTTGGAGAACTGGAAGCTGCTCAGTGCTGAGTGCGGAGAATGAGGTAGACGAGGTCACACTCTGATATTTTATTGGACGGAAATTACCACAAACAGTTAATCAGTGAAGGGTGGTGGAAAAACACAGTGAACGTTTAAGCTAAAAAATCAGTAGAGTGAAAGGCGCATTTCTGTGCTGCCCCCTCGTTCTGAGTACAAGTTCCATCATTCTCGTCAACACGCCTTGTACAACAATCTTTGGGAAACTTGAAACATTCACCATAGTTTCCGATCTCCGTGTGCCAACCACGTACCTCTGCACGGGAGCACACGGTTCTGGGGACGTCCGTGCGCCGGATTCCGGGGGGTCGTGGGCTGGAAGAGGAGGATGCTCAGCTAGAGAGCCCCCCACCCCCCTGGGGGAAGGAGCTCTGTGGGCCACCTCAGCACATCCCTGGTTCTCAGGGAGAGATCTAGAACCTCTACCTCACCACGCTGCACCTCCTCATCCCCGTGTCTATGTCCACTCTGGGCAGCCTGGAGACTGACCCGTGAGCCCTCCCTGCCTGCCCAGTGCATGGCTCCTGGGCGCTGTTTGCGAACCATGATCCCAGTGCCGTCAGCGCTGTCCTGCCTCAGCAGCCTCTGTAGTAGACAAAGGCCCCTTCCTCGCAGATCTGAGTCATCAACCCATGACAGTCCCACCTCCCTGACTGGACTCCTCAAGGACAGGGACCACATGTCCCGTGCAGCCTCAGGCACGTAAACCACGTGTGGCTTGTCGCAGGTGCATTGTATGTGTTCTTGGACACTCAGAACGGGTTTATCCAAAGAGCCCAAGTCATCCTGGAAAGCTGTGGGACACAAAGAATTGTTTGCTTTTACCACCTCCACAATATAAAAACCAAACAACAAATCAGTTTTTACCTCCAAAGTTGAATTTGGTAAGCACTAGACAAATAAGACTAGGTTACATGTTTCACGAGAAAATATCAGAAGTTGAAAGAGCCGTGCATTCCCTTCATGTTACTCTTTCTAACTTTTGTATTTAACTTCTTTAAGGGATGTGTTTAATAACCGCAGGCAGTGTCTAACCAGCCAGAAGGCACAGGAGAAGGATGCGACCCACGCAGCGGATTTCTAGGTGTGAGGCTGGGACCCTGCAGCCCTGGTTCAGTGGAGGTGACCAGGGAAGGGCTGCGAGGTCACAGAGATGTCAGTGTCTCTGCCATGGGTCTCTGAGTCCCCTGCACCCTCTGTGGGGCCCAGGAGAAGTCCGGGAGCCAGCTCTGCCTGCTCTTAGAGCCATCAAACTCACCCCAGCACTGGCATTTTCTGCATCCCAGCTACTTCATCAAAGCCCCTCCTCCTGGACGGTGGATTGTAAAATGTCCACTGCTCACTCTCTTTATTACCTCCTAGGTGTCTTTCACATCAGCCTGTCCTCTCCAACAGGGACCCCCTGTGTCCTCATTTTGTGCCAAGTGGTGTTTTCCAGGCTAGCATCTTGGAGGTCTGGGGGAGTCCCAGGCTCGAGCAACTGAAGTCAGGAATCTATAGACCGTGCGGACCTGAACTTTGATTCCCACACAGTTCCCACCACAGACCTGGAGCCCAGTGGTCTCCAAGTTGACGATCACGTCCTTCAAGTGTAGGCACGGCCGCCTGCACCCCGATCTCATCAAGGGTGTTTCACACTCACGAGCTGTCCCAGCTGCAATCCCAGGCCCCCAAATCAAGCCTCCCAACAACTGGCTTTTACCGCCCCTGCAGTAACAGGCCTTCCTGGCTGTCACGCTAGCGATCTCGCTCCCCAGCGTTCTCTTCCCGTCCCCGCGCCTCCCTCAAATCGCCTCTGTCCCCCAACAGCAGCTACTGCAGTGACTCCAGTTAGTACTTAACCCAACAGCAGTGGCACCGAGTGCGCATGGGTGATCTTAATCACTAACACTAATTTCCTTTATTTTATTCGTCTCGATCAACCTGCCAGGGTTCTTCCCCACTGTCTCACCTCTTCTCCTCAGCTACCGATAAATTTAGAGACAGCATCCCGTTATGAGCAGGGGCAGCGATTACCGGATTCCCACAGGAAACCAAAGCACCCTCAGCCCGCTGGCTCCCCCAAAGGGAACCTGTTCTAAACCACAAGGGGCTAGTGCGTCTCCTGTCACCCCTGCTGACTCAGACCCTGTGTGTCCTGTGGGCCACAGACAGACACACGGCTGTTCATCTGTCCATCAAGCAGGAAGTCAGCTCCAGTTATATTTCTTAAACGAACAGTGGGTAACTGGAGAGTGAAGCATCCGTGACCAGTGGCAAACATTTTGCTCAGGGGCTCTGAACAGATCACTTGTCATTAGTCAGTTGGTCCTGAAGTGTAATCCAGTGGAGGACTTAGTGGCCAGATCCTCCATGCTGTGCAGATGCACACCCACACACGCACACAAGGCTTGTGCACTAGTAGCAGACGTGCACACACGTTGGTGTTTTATGTATTTTATATGTATTGGCCCTAAAGAGGATCGATTCTGCCCAAGTTTGCCACCTGAAGTGTTCTTTGAAATCAGCTCACTTCCACTTTTCCCATTTCCCATTACTAAACTCCCCAGGTTTCTCCTGACCAGGCATCAAACATCATGATATGAAAATAGCGTTTGATGTCAGAAATAGCTTTTATTCGTAGCTCACACATGGCCAGCATACGCTTAGCACTGTTGGAGGCCGAGGCAGGAAAAGGACAAATCTGAGCCCAGCCTGGGCAACTTAGAGAGACTCCCCCACAAAATTAAAATTAAAAGGGCTGGGGGGGTATAGCTCAGTGGGGGCCCTGGGTTCCATTCCCAGGACCAACACAGGCTGGGCGTGGTTGAGAGAACCGAATGCACCAAGATTCCCCTGCTTAGGGGACTGCAGTGATGGGATCCATTCTTTTTTCTTTTTCCCTTTTGGAGACAGGGTCTCACTGTGTAGTGCAGGCTGGCCTTGAACTCACTACTCGTAACCCAGGCTGGCCTCAAACTCACGTGGTCCTCCCAAGGGCCAGGATGCAGGCATGACGGAATGCATTCCTCCTACCCCGTGGATCTGACCATCAACTCACAACCCTGAGATCATTGCACTGAAGCTGTAGACTTTGAAGGTAAAATGTGGGTTTTTACCTTTCCACATTGAGGAAAGTTGAGATGCGAAAGTTGGAATGGAAACCTTTTTCTAAGAAGTAGCCTTGGGATAAAAATCCACGCGAGTTGTTACACAACACACTGCTTACCTACCTTCCACTTCCCTGTGGGATCCCGGAGACAGTGGGTAGACTCACGCTTGTGTGTGGAATGGTACGGGAGCGTGGGGGTGGTTTTCACCTATGGGGGGACCACCCAGAAGACTCTCTGAGATTCCTTGAAAAGAAGAGAACTATCTCCATTTTGGATAAACTTGTCCGATCTCTGCTATGCACAGAGCTGGGCTATTTCTTTGTCCCTTCACTTGACCTTAAGCAATGTAAACCGGGCTGGCTGAGGAGCCGATATGTCATCTCTGAAGCAAGGTGACAGGTCAGAGTCACCCCACCCCACTACCCTCAAATACATGGTTGAGCCAGGTGGGATGGGAGAGCCGTGATCCAGGCTGTTGGCTGGGACCCAGGCTCGAGAAAGAGGTAGTGACTTCCCCGGGCGAAAAGGATTGTACGTCCTTTTTGGCTAATCACGAGTTTTAGAAGAAAATCAATACATTTTGTTTCCTGTAATCAATAGTAGTCATATGTGGGAAGGATGGTTACATTTCCATCTGATTTCCAGTGGCTCCTGTTTATTACGTTATCAGAAAGAATTCAAAACAGGCAAGATGTCATGCAACAAGTCTCATAACATCAAGCACTGCTTTGTTTTCTATTTCAGATCATTCTAAAAATGAAAGAAGATGGTTAGCAGCAAGATCTAAATATTTCAGCTCATAACATAAACTAAGGGATGACAGAAAGCCCACACAGGGGTCATGGGTAGAGAGTCCCCGAGAACACAAGGAGAACAGACTATATTGGAAGAGGGGGTGCCAGTAGTCTTCTTCTCTCAAATATCTATGTTTAATTGGAAAATTTGGGTGGAAAGATACTGAATTATTTGATACTACATTGTTTTTATTTTTCAACCTCAAAAAAAATAAAAAGGAAAATAAAAATCTCTTTGAAACATTTCTGGTGTAGTGGATAAATTGAATTAAACTTATTTCTTTTGTGTGATAATGACATCTACTTTAAGGCTCCAGGTTTAGATTACAAAATAATAATGATCTTAAAAACAAACAAACAAACAAACAAGAAATAGCCCTCATCACAGGTAAAAATGCACCAAGTTGATATCACAGAAGCAGGCAGCGGAAGTGGGGTCCCAGAGGCCGGGTGGGGGCAGCAGAGAAAAGGGCGGCATGAGGCGGGGCACCCGCTGACCATGGTCAGTCACTGCATGTTCCAGAATACTTGGAGAAGGGGGTTCCAAGTGTCCCCAACACTAAGAAATGACCAACCAGGGTTCCAGGTGGTGGATTTGCTAGTCCTCCCGATCGGGTCACCACACATCGTTCGTGTGTGTCAGATATTACCAAGTACCCTGTCCGTGGGTGCCGTCATCATGCATCGATTAGGGAGACGAAACCCCAAGTCCCCAGGAGGCTGATGAAGAGTGGCCTCAGCCTGCGCACTGTCCTGTACCCTCTTGTCCAGTCCCTCCGCCCCCTCCTCTCCTCTGTGCCCAGCTCCTCCTTAATCCAGTGCCCTGCAGGTGGAGGCATCCGTCACCGCTCTTGTGAAAGCATCTAACCCAGGAAGGCGAAGACCGGGTGGCAGCACTGCAACCCACAGCCCACTTAGGCATCACAAAGCTGCAGTTAACACTGGACATCTGCCACTCGGCTCTGGGGACACCTGGCTCCCATGCTGACCCAGAGGGCTCTGTGTCCCTGTTACAGTGTGTGTGCCATGAGCTCGCCACCACCGAGCTGACCCTTTGTGGACTTCAGGGCCCTTCCTGGGACTTCCCCATGGATCCTGGGCTGGAAGAAGAAACCGGTCACCGCCTCCTAACGTGGATATGCGCAGATCAGCCGGGAGGGTGGAAAGGCGGCAGCTCCCGGGCTCGATTCTCAAAGAGTATTTTAATATTTATAAAGCTGAAAAATGAATTCAGTTCCTCAACCTTGAATTTTAAAACTGATCAAGACAAAAAGGAGCGGGCAGCACTGAGTCCTTCAGGACTCTGGGCTCTGTGCACAGAGGTGAGTCCCAGCTGGACCCAATGCCCGAGGGGTGCATTGTCCATCACAGCGAGCTCTGTTCCTCAGCTTCCACAAAACACACCCTCGAGCCTTTGCTTTCTGCCAGGTCTAAACAGTCCCTGGGCACCCTCCCTCCGAGGACGGCCTCTGCCTCTCATGGGCAGTAAATCACTCCACCCCTGTACTGCCCGGAATTCCCTAACGAGGCCTCCCCGAGGCTCCCAGGTCCCTGATACATCCACGCACCTTTGTCCTTCCGGAGGCTCAGCGACACCAGGTTTTCCTTAAGGGTGTGTGTCCTGTCCTCCGCGCTGTCTCAACCCCAGGTGACACCTGAAAAGCCCAGTAGCCCCAGAAGTGTGACTGCAGTAGCCAGTTCTCCGTGGGCTTTACAGGATGAAAGAGACGACCTCCAATCCACACACCCCATGGCCTCTGGTGGCTCAGATTTTCATGAGGGACTGTGGACATGCTACATAAAGAAGGTGCTTTCCCCCGTGTTGGGGTGGGGCCGGGATCCCAGGGCACCCGTCTGGGGTGGAGGCTTCTTTCTTTTTCCTCCTCCCTAATTCTCTTTTCCTCTGGCTTCCTAGCTTCCTTTCCTGCACCCTACCCTGCTCTCCCTCCTTCCTTCTCTCCCTCCTTCCTTCTCTCCCTCCTTCCTTCTCTCCCTCCTTCCTGCTCTCCCTCCTTCCTTCTCTCCATCAGACACTTACCCAGGCCATGGATTGAAGCGTGGGCTGGCTTCTGGCTTCTCTGCCCCCCTGCCGCTTTCGGGCCAGGGAAGGACTGGAAGGGAACCGCGTGATTACACAGAGAAACATAATTACAGACACACAGAGAATGGAGAGTCAGGGGACAGCCCCTGCAGTGGGGCACTGAGCTCGAAGGCCACAGCGCTGCAGCAGAATCCACTCGGCAAAGAGGAGAGCAAGGGAAGAGTCCCCCGCCCAAGAGCTATGCGGAGAGCCGGGGGCCGGGCGGAGCGCCCCGGAAAGGAGCGCAGCCTGGAGAGGTGCAGCCGGTAGGGGCTCCAGGCCACAGAGGGGGGACGATGGATGTGTGTGATATTTAGAATCTAAAGTCCATGACACCCAAGATGATTCCGATGTGGGGAGCTGGAGGAAAGGAGCTATGGGGTGACTGTAGTCTTTTTGGGTGGTCACATCACCCACTGGGGGAGGACAGCGAGGTGGTAAATGTGGGGTGCTGGGAGTAGAGCTCATCTTTCATTCAGCTTGGGATACACTGACCATCAGGTGCTCCTGATGCAGGCAAGGACAGACCCTGAACAGGGACTGGAACCCTGGGGCTGGGGCCAGGAGCTGGGGATCTGGGCTGGGGTCTGCCCGGTGAAGCAGGAGAGGCTGGACAGGGCTGTGAGACTAGGGGCTCAGCCTGCAGGGCCCCCCCACCGCTGCTGGGCTCTGAGGAAGGCCAGAGGGCAAAGGGACGAGATGAGAGGGGAGAGCAAGCCCGAGGGCCAGGAAGCAGCAGATGGCCCTGGGGACCAGGGCAGAGTGAGGTCAGCAGTCGCCGACTCCCAGGCCACGGCTTCTCTGTCTTCTTCTTTCTTGTTCTTGACGCTGAGAAGCAAGAGCCATGCACGTGCTAGCAGTCGCTCTGCCTTTGAACTCCATTCAAGCTGTCCCCAGATTTTATTTTTTTAAATTAAAAATTTTTTTTTATTTTGAAGGTAGTGAAATACAACAGAACAAGACAGAACAAAGCCAATGGAGACAGCACAGTGAAATTGGTAGAGAATGTCACAACAGGTTACCGCGAAAACAGTAATAGGTACCATGGTATATCTTGTTGTCTTCACAATAGTTGTCCTTTCAACCAGGCATAGCAAAATCAAACCAAATACAAAACATTATAGAACTTAGAAGAATACTGAATAGAGCAATACCATTAATCAGAACAAAGCAAAACAGTGATAATAATATTTGCCTTAAAAGAGTCGGTAGAGAGAAATACCCCCATTTGCTGTATAGCATATGGTCAACCTCCCAAGAGGTGCTCAGAGCTCTGGCTCCCATTTGCTAATGGGGTGGTGTTCGATTCTCAGCCTGCACCCTGATAGGTTCACGGCTGCTTACCAGGAAGGCCAGAAGGTTGCTTCGTTTCCCAGTGCCCTAAGTTCCAACCTGGCATGGATCTCGGGAGATGCTGGCTGTTCTCTCCCTGGGGCGGCTGCTGCTTGGTCGGGCCGTGGCTGCTTGCCAGGGAGGCGGGCGGGTTGCTTTGTTTCTCAGCACCCTAAGTTCCAACATGGTGTGGATCTCGGAGACGGTGGCTCACACTGCATCAGTTCAAATGCTCTGCCTTCAAGTTTGCTGAGTCTTTCTTTAGTCTTCACTCTTCTGTTGAACTCCAGTGAGTTTTGTTTCACACATCATGTTTTCAAGTCTAAAATTTCTACTCAATTCTTTGCATTTCCTCTTTCTTTGCCAAATTTCCCATTTACTCGTCTGTTTCAAATGTGCTTTAAATTGCTCATAATGCTTGGCTATGCTGCTGTTTTAGCCTCCGTGTCGATAACCCCCACATCCATTCATCTCTGTGTTTGCACCTGTTGAAGGCCGCTTGTCATTCTAGCTGTGCTTCCCATGTTTCTTTGGAGACATCTTAGTCAGTTTCTTCATCACCGAGACACAGCGACTGAGACCCAAAATGCAAGTACAAGAGGTTTAACTTGCTTCACCCTCACCATCTGAGCTCAGCTGGCCCCAAGGCAGAACAGCATGGCCGAGGGACTGCTCACACCATCCAGAAAACAGAGGCTAGGGAGGAGCCAGGGAGGACACAGAACCCGCTGGGCACACCCACAGTGCCTGACTCTGCCAACCAGCCTTCTCCTCCTAATGGAAGGTCAACTATAAGCTCCTACACCCCAAATTCTAAACCTTCTAAAGCCCTGCACCACAGAGATGTGGCTTCAAAATTTAGGAAACCTCTACTTCACAGGAATGAAAGCTTTAAACTTGTACAATGGGACCATTTTAGGTAAGGCGTAGAGGGGTGACCATTGATTGAATATCTGAAGGTCCTGGCATAGATGAGGGAAGAGCCCTCACAGATGTTTTCCTTTTCTCTAGCTCCCCATGTCAGGAGTCAACTTGAGTGCTGGGGACTTTATATTCTAAATATCACACACATCTGTTGTCACCTCTCTGTTTCCACTACTTCTGTCTTGTTCTGTTGTATTTTACTACTTTCAAAATAATAAAAAAATTTTAAAAAATAAAAATAAATTAAAAAAAGGAAATGATCCAATGTGCACAAAACAGAGAAAAGAAGCCAAAAAGAAATGACCAGGGCCTCCAGGGCCTGTGGAATGATGACCAGATTTAACCTTTGCATAGCTAGAGGAGAAAAGTGAAAGCACTGGAAAAACAAGGGCTTAAAAGCCACCAAATCTGTCAAAAGAGAAAAACTTACACTTTTAGGAAATGGAAAGAATTCCCTAAAACAATAAATCCAAAGACATGGAGGCCAAGTACATCATAATCAAACTTCAGTAAACTAATGGTGAAGAAAAGAATATTTGAGCAGGAAAGAAATGATAAAAAAAAAGAAAATGTGAATTGTTAGAGGGGAAGGAAGAATTAAAAAAAAGTAAAAGTGATGAAAATACAATAGACTATCTTCCATTTGAATTCTCTACATTTTGTCAGATGATTGAAGCAAAAATAACATTGCCCAATGTGGCTCTTAATATATGTAAAAAATACTTAAACTAATTATACTATAAAGTAGGGAGGGCAAGGGGATGAAAATGAGGATAAGACTTCTATACTTTCTTCAGCTGACACCAGCAAACAGTGACATTATATGGGTGTAATGTAATGTGCACAGTAACCACTACATTATTTATATGAAATATCACAACACACCGTGCACTGGGGCTGGCAATAGCATGCCTGATGCCCAGCTACTCCAGAGGCTGAGGCAGGCCGGGCAAATTAGTGATAACCTGTGTGAAAACAAAAATGAAGCACAAGGGGTGCAGTGCAGGGGTAGAGTGCTCCTGGGTTTGATATCTAGTACTACCAAAAGTAAAAATATGTGTATCTATCTCTATTTATGCATTTGTTTTTCAAAAAATCTTTTCATAGTACTAGAGATTGAACCTAGGGCCTTTGAACTGAGCTACGTTATTATATTATACACTTAGCCCTTTAAAAAGTTACTAAATATCCAGTTTGGGCTTAAACCTGTGGCCATCCTGCTTCAGCTTTCCGGAGTGATGTGTCACCATCTTGGCTTCAAAAACTTTACATAGAGCAAAAAGGGAGTCTAAGAAATGTTTGCATAATTCCTAGAAAGGTGGAAAATTGAATCAAACGAAAGTGAGAATACACAAAAGACTAATAAAATGGCAGAGCTAAGCCTTCATCTACTAATAATTAAATGAAATGTAAGTTTCTTTGGTCTAAATACGGAATTAAAAAACAAAATGTGGCAGGCTGAATCTATGAAAATCACCCAACTGTATGCTTTCTAAAAGAAACTCACTTCAAATATACTAAATTTGAGCACAGACAAGTTGAAAAAAAATGAAAAAAATAACATATCATACAGCACTAACAAAAAGAAATAAAAATCACTAATAAAAAGAAATTGATCATTAACACCAGGTAAAATAGATTTTAGAATGAATAAAACTACAAAGGGCAAAAGGCTAAATGTCTATGCATCAAAAAAACAGATCTGCAAAATATACACAGCAAAAATTATTATAAGTGATAGAAATAGGCTCATTTATAGTTAAAATCTTAAACATTTCTCTGTTAATGGATAGAACAACTATGCAGAAAATCATCAGGGATATACAGGGCATGATTGAGAAAGATACAATGATAATTAAATTTTAAATTGCATTACAGCAAAAGACACATGGTCATTAATCACCTTTAAAATATCGTCCATCAATTTACTCCGTCCTTCTTGCTACTTTTAAAACAGCTCTTGAAGTCCTATTTTGTGAAGATCTTTGGGAACACTGTTGTGGCTGCCTTGATATCATGAACTGACTTAAACTGCTTAATTTTTGTCATTCTGACTTTGGGGGAGAAGCAGAAGTGTGACAGTGCCAGCTCTGGTGAATAACGTGGATGAGGACTCACCGTCGTGTTTTTAGGAGCTGCCTTTCTACTGGAAAATTATTCAGCATCAGTATCCACCGTATTTCTGGTCACACCTAGAGGGACACTCATAAAAAATTACATTAAGTTAAAAATAGAACTTCACCCAGTCACTCAGCAATGTCACTTCTAGCTATGTACCCAAGGATATAAAATTAGTGTGTCACAGAGACATACGTACTCTCATGCTAGTAATGATGAGATATGGGGTCAATTTATGTGTTCACTTACAAACAAGTGGTTAAAGAAAGCGCGGCCCGTGTACACAAGCGATAGCATCAGCCTTTAAAAGGAGAAAGTGTTGCCATTCATAACAATATGGATGAACCAGAGGGACATTGTCCGCTGTGAAGTTAAGTCAGATATAGAGAAACAAATACCGTGTGATCTCACTTTTGCGTGGAACAAAGTGACTGAGACCGAGGGTGGACCTGTGGCTAAAGAAGCTGAAGGAAAGGAGACATCGAATCATGTAGGTCAGAGTAGGGGGTGGGTGTCCATTGGCTCAAAAAAGAACATTCCTGTTTACCACTAATAGCTTCAAAAGATCAGCCACACAGGATGGTCATTGTGGTCAAAAGCATCGTTCTGCATTCTTAAATGTCACTAACAGAGTAGATTTTAAGTACTGTTACCATGAAAATGATAAATATATGAAGTAACACATATGTCACTTCCATGATGTGTGCATATTTTACAACATATTCTACAGGACAAATACATACATTTTTATTTGTGAATTAAGATAAAGTTTGAAGGAAGAAGCTACTAATAATATCACAAATGAAATAGGTACTATTAATAGAGACTCCATACATATTAAAAGAATGGCAGGGAAAGTACAAAGGCTCTATGTGTATAATTTCAGCAATGAAAATAAAATGGATCAACTTGTTATAAAGTACAAGATGCTGAAATTCAGCCAATATGAAATAGATTTAAATATCCCTAGAACTATTAAAGAAGTTTAACTTGTAGTTGAAACTAACTCAAAAATAGGATTGACATTACTGGAAAATTTTACTAAACATTTAAAGAAGAATCAATCCCAATTCTATACAGGCTCTTTAAGAAAATAGAACAATTTGCAACTCAACTTATGAGGTCAGCATCATTCTGGTACCAACAGCTGACAAAATGGTGGAAGAAAACTGGAGACCAAAACTTTACAGAAACATAGACTGAAAGTCTTCAGCAATTTATCAGCAAGTAGAGTTCAACAGTATGTAAGATTAATTACATGAATGGCATTCATTTCAAGGATATAAGTCTATTTCAATATTTGAAAGTCAATCTGTATAATCTACAATATTAACAAACTAAGAACAAAAACCTCATGGCCATACCAATTGATATAGAGAAATACTTTAACAAAATTCAACACCTATGTGTAGTAAAAGCTATCAATAAATTAAGAATAGATGAGATCTTCAACTTCATAAAAATTATCAATGAAAAGCTTCCACTAACATTTTAATGCTGAAAAATGAAATGCTTTCTTTCTAAAGTTGGAGCAGGTAAGAATGCCTACACTCCCCACCCTCATTTAAGGTAATTCTGGAAGCCCTAGATAGTGCATTAGGGCAAGAAATGAGAACAAGACACAGATTGAATCAGAAGGAATAAAGACTCTGTTTGGAGATAAAGAATAGTTTGTATTTTTAAAAATATTCCAACAGAATCCACAAAAACTCAAAAGAATCCACAAAAACTCAAAAGAATCTACAAAAACTCAAAAGAATCTACAAAATGCAGAATTAATACTTGAGTTTAGCCAGATCACAGAAGACAGGATTAATATTAAAAAGAACTACATTTCTGTATATAAGCAATGAACATATAGAAATTAAAATTGAAACAGCCTCATTTATGTGAAAGAAAGAATGAGAGACAGAGAAAAAGAGAGAGAACAAAAAGAAGGAAAGAAGGAACAAAGAATTACTGGAAAAGAAAGGAAGGAGGGAAGGGAAAAGAAGAGAAAGACAGATGTACCTAAGAAATCAAGCGCAGATCTTCTGTGTTGAGAACTACAACACATTAATAAGAGAAAATGGAGATCACAGAAATGAAGACATATCATGTTGATGGACAAGGAGATTTCAACATAATAAAGATGCAATTACTTCTATCAAACTAATGAATAGATTTAATAATTTAATTCCCCCACTATTCCTTGCAGATATACCCCAATCTCTTCCAACATGTGTGTGACAGACAACAAAATCAGAATAGTAAAATGAATTTTGTAGAAGGAGAGCAATAGAAAGCCCTCTACCTGATTATACAGCCAAGAAGACGGTCACCAGGATGAGAATGCTGTGGTACTGCCGGAGGCCAGGGTGGAACAGAAAAGCCGGAACCTGACCCGCACTAGAGGTAGCCGACTGCCTCTGAGAGAGGCCCAATAGCAACTCAAGGCAGAGGGGCATGTCTTTCCAGCAAAAGGTGCAGAGTAACGAAATCCAAGGGATAAATAAATAAATAAAAAGTCCCAACCTAAACCTCTCACGAGTATCACTCAAAATGGATAATGGATTAAGAGTAAGCTTTTAAATTACAAAACTTTAGAAGATAACACAGAAAGTGTTTGGGGTTTAGCACTTGATTAAAAAAAAGTTTTTAGACATGACAACAAAAGCAAGATCCAGAAAAGAAAAGATCTATCAGTCAATTGAAGAAGCCACACTCTGACAGAGAACACATATGGGATATACAAAGAGCCTCAAAAGTCAATAGTAAGATAATCAAACAGCCTAATTAGGAAACGAGCAAAATTTATGGTCAGACACTTCACCAAAGACGATATCCAGATCACAAATAGCTGTCACAAACACTCAGTGTTCACGAACCTCTGGGAAAGGCGATTAAACCATGAGGGATCACAATCACATAACTACCAGAACAGTCACAAGCAGTGACCAATCAAATGCCTTTAAGAAGCCCCAGGGCTGATGAGGAAAGACAGAAGCTGGATCTCTCTTCACAGCCAGTGGGATGTCAAATGGCCCTGCCACACTGGAAAATGATTGGCAAATTCTTTAAAAACTGAGTGCACTTACTGTGTGAACCAGAAATCACAGTTGAGCAACTGATCCTGAAGGAATAAAAACTTATGCCTGCACAAAAAATGTGTACACAAATCTTCAGAGAAGTTCATTAACAATAGTAAAAACTTTGGGCTAAGCCAAATGTCCTGAAAATCAAAGAATGGCCCAAAAAATGGTGGCATAACCATGCCGTGAAATATTACACCGCAACGAAAAGGAAGAATTTGTAAAGACAACAGCCTGGAGGGATCTCTGTAGTGATGGGTTGTTGTGGTAGTGGCACGAATATCCACACATGATACAATTGCATAGAACTAGTCACGCACGAATATACACATACGCGAGAGCACATCAAACAAGAGAAGCCTGAACCACTTTGCAGAGCGCACCAGTGTTGGCTTCCGGGTCGGGGTCTCCTCCTATAATTACAGTACTTTGAGCAGTCCCACAGGAAGGATGGGGGGCGCTCACAGGGCCATTGGCACTGTTTTCAGAACTTCTTAAGAATTGGTTCAAAACAACAAAATGAATCCCAAGAAGCAAAAATAGAATTAAAATTATCTGTATTATCATCTGTGTTGCCTAATACTCTGCTCTCAATATTATTTTTAAATGTATTCATTTTTCTTTTCATGAATACGTATGAATGCATTTGCAAAAAGGGCTTATAACGCTCACACTTTGTTACTATCACCTTCTTAATTTAATGCAATGTCATAAACTGGTCTCTGTGTTAGAAATGTTTTTCTATAATAACTTGCAATGTGTATTAAGGAGATTAAAACAACACCATGGCTTTTAAACTCCCTTAAAGAGCTGAATGCTGTCTTTTCTCTCCTCCCTTTTCCCTGTGACCCTTCCCCCTCCTTCTTTCTCTCTCTTCTCTCTCTTTTTTCCTTTCTTTCTTTGTCTTTCAATTACTGGGTATTGAACCCAGGGCCTTCACACTGAGTGGTATCCCAAAGTCTTTTAAAAATTTTTTGTTGTGAGACAAGGTTTCACCATGTCACTAATTTGCCCAGGTTGGGCACAAATGTATGATCCTCCTGTTTCAGCTTCCCAGAGTGCTGGGGTTACAGGCGTGTATCGCCATTTACTCCTTAAATGATGCATTATATGAGGAGGAAAGTAAGTAGGGCTGCAGAAAGCTCAAAAACAACCCATATGGCTCCAATTTCTTCCTATAATGGTCTCTGTCCCATCTCTGGTGATCTTCATGTTCTGGGAATAAAAGTTCAAAGTTATGTCCATTTGAAAAAAAAGATGACAAAGTTTCTATGTCAGATACATTCAGTGTTAAATTCTCCATTATCACCTCTTACTAGCTGTAGAGATAACCTTGATGTGTTTGTGAATGTCATAAGGAAATGACAAAAATAAATGTTTCAGATGCACTTGCTGGGGTGATAAGCAGAACCCAGCAAATGGACCACTGGAGCTTTTATGTTCTTCCAGAACTTTTTTAAACTTTCTGTTTTCCTAAGCTGTTTCATTACAGACCAAACTTTCATCCGTGACAGCTGAGTTCTATACAGTGATGTTTCCATATGTAGGAACTTGCTATGGGTACAACATTCAATGCTGAGTTTCTCTTACCCAAACTGAAGATAAGTCAAGACCTCACAAATGGTTTTGACATTAATTACCCTAAGCACATCTCCTTGTTAGCATAGATAATTCACAGACATGGCACCATTTCTTTAAAAGTTAAACCATTTAATAAAATAGTCAACTGTAATGCATAGACTCAGCTACACGAAAGGCTTACAAGCACACATACTAGAAATTATATTTAGACTGCAGTTTCCTAAGAAAACAATTAACACACCATATCGAGTAACACATATTTTCTGCTAAAACCAAAAGAAAAGGCAATGTTCTCTCAGCGAGACACGCCTTTGGCAATTCATTCCATTTGCTGAAGTCTCAGGTGCCAAATTTGCCGCTAATCAGGTTTTCTGTCTCAGCTGACAGTCCTGGTAGAAAGCCATGATTTTATTTTCTTGTCCTATTTAATGTCACGATTCAGAACTTCAGAGAAAGTGGGAACATTTCCACATGCTGTGCCAGGTAAAATGACAAGGAGGTCCCAGTGCCCCACGTTTTCTGGGAAAAGCCATTATTGATAGGAGTTGTAAAAATCACTCCAGTGGATTCTCACAAGCACGCAGATTTTCAGGGTACAATCACTCCAAGGATCACCCCCTCCTACAAAGCGCCTTATCAGAGTCTGAGACACCCATGTCATGCTGTTCATTGTGAAAGCTGGGTGACCTCACCCTTGGACCGAGCACTCCAGAGAGGAGCAAAGCGTCTCAGCCCCGTCAATGCTTCTCCTCTGGAGCTTCCATTCATTGCGCTCAGTTTCAAGGACAAATGCTTTCAAAAAGCAGCCCGATTAAGTGGTTCACAAGGTGGAAGCTTCCACGCAAGGTGTCTCTGAGGTCTGCAGTGCTGCAAGCCAGTCAGTAAGGAGACCAGGGCAAGGGGCCCCGGGGTGGCCGGACTTCACCGGGCTTCCTGTGAGCCGGCTTGCTCCTCCTGTGAACACCATCCTGGAGGTTTTCTGTGAAGATACTGGGAGAGACCTTTTACCTTACTATGTGGATTCTAAATGTATTCACATTGTGTTTGAAGTTTATTTCTCAGCATCACAGAATCTTCACTTCCCCTGCCATGCAGGCAGAAAATGAAGCATTTTTCATTTGTGAGGGCAGAGTTCGCTCTCATTTGAATCCTAAGTGTCTCCCAAAAGATTGTGTGTGGAAGGGTTGGTTTCCAGCATGGTTCTGTAAGAGGTGAGGTTCAGCAGGAGGTTTTCAGGTCATTACGGTTACGCCCTGAAAGAGGACTTCTTCCTCTTTCTCTTTCACTTCCGGGTCAAAGAGGTGAGTGGTGTCGATTTGCTACGTGCAAATTATACTGGTTTGTCTTGTCACAGTCCCCAAAGTGACAGGGCCAACTGATTGTGGGCCAGAACATCTATATCTGAGCCACAGTAAACCGTGTCTGTTTAAGGCTGATCACCCCAGGAAGTTTGTAACAGTGACAGGCCTCTTAGCGTGGAGTCTGATTCATAAGCAAGGTTCATACCAAACTGCAAGAGGGTCGGTGTGTTCATGATGAGTAACTAAATGGGTACAGCTGGGTACTCCGGCTCTGCTAAGAAACCCCGACCACTCTGGGACGCGCACACTGGGCCGGGTGATAGAGTATGAATGTGATTCACAGGCATATGTCCTTTTGGCTAGCTTCCTGTGATCTACAATATATGGTTGTCAGTTTTAAAACCAGCGCATCTCGTATGCTGAGTGGGTCACACTGGCTACAACACAAAGCCTATTCTTATTAGTGACATAAATCAAGACTTCCGCACCTGAATAAGGATGAATCTGTAACCCACACCCAGGACAGGAGAGTGGCAGAGCAGCTCTGGCTTCCCTGGGGTGCAAATTCATTAGCCCCTTCCCTGCACGGCTGGCCACGCAGTGCGCATTTGTTTCCATGAGAAGAAGGAGCAAGCAGTCAGGTCTGCCTGTGGTTTACATCAGCCAGGACCTCGGAGGATCCCAGACACAGCAGCTGTCTTCTTCCTAAGCATGATGCATTTTCCTGATGGAGAGGCGAGGCTGGGGAAGGCACTGTGCACAGCATTAATGGCAGCACTGGGGGCTTCCTGTGCAGATAAAACCCTCTGTCTGCTGGGTCTATCTGGAAGGAGCTGCGATTTGTTTCTGTTGAGAGACAGGCCTGACCCAGGGCCCGACACTCTGGCTTGAAAATGGTTATCTCCTGGGCAGCAAGTGGGTTAACTAAGAGTAAGGTGATTTCTCAGGGCCGGGCTGAGTCCACTAGAATCCACAAGCCTAGTGTTTGCCCGAGGAAAGTGCATAGATGTTGGGCGGTGGCCAGCACCCATGGGGGTTCCTGCAGGTAAAGGGGCTTCCTGAACAGAAATGAGGAGGGAACCAAGGTTTCCAGCACTGCTGGCCACCTGTGGAGGGATGCAAATGGCATCAAGCTGGGGACACTACGCTGGGGTTGGTCCCACCTTCCCCGTGGCAGTGGCTCCCCCATACTGAGGACTGAGGTAGAGACTTGAAAAACAGTGGATGTCTTCAGGGCACTGTTGGACAAGTGGAGGAGGAAACTGCCTTTATTTCTAAGAGACGAGCAGGGAACATGTCATTGTGACTGGCACATAACAACTGCAAGGTCAAATGAATGAGCTTCCTGATCAAGGTGGCCCAGGCCCAGAAGCACAGCTCCCAAGCCTGTGACCTGCCAGGGGCGGAGAGGCAGAGTGTAAGTGCAGGTGTGCGGGTGTGTGCACACGGCTCCCTAAGCCACTCTCTCAAAGTCCCTTGAGGCCATCAAGCCTTTCCTGATAGAGACGATGCTGCATCCATGGTTTGTGTGCGGGCTCCTTCCCTTTCTTTTCCCTTTAGGATGCTCTGGAAGGAGCCAGCTCTCTGCTTACTGGAAGAAGCACTAAAATGCTTATTGTGATCACGCTCTGCGCTCTCTCTGCCCACCTGCAGTTGCTCCCAAGACGCTGTGAACGGTTCCAGCAGGACATCTGCCTCTGGTTTATGTGACTGAGTTTCTGATGAACGAACGCTTCTTTCTTCCAGTTTCCTTCTGTTACAGCGCCGTGCCAACATCACAAGGGAGCCGGGAGTCTCTTCACATTGCGTGACTCAGGAGGTCGTCTCTGATCCGGTCAAGAGTCAGCGTCAGCCTTGGATAGCAGAGCAGGTGACACTGCTGCATCAGGGAAGCAGGAGCTGGGGGACCCGTCTGCTTATTCCCACCGCTAGGCAGGGTGACCAAGGTCTGCACACCTGTGCTCTGTCTGTTCAGTCAGCTGCAATAAGACATCGGACACTGGGTAACTAAAGAATGACAGGAATAGAATATTTATATAAGAAATGCAGGGGCTGGAAGTCCTAGATTACAGCACCAGCTGACTCATCCCAAGTCTGAAGAGGAACCGCCTTTTGGGTTACCTATGGCACCTTTGCACTATGAACCCCACTGGGGAAGGGACGGTGGCCCTGAGACAGGGCTGTCCCTAAGATCAGGGCAGACGGATGGCAGAGGGCAGCCCCTGAGGCCCTACCTGTGGTGCCAGCACAGCAGGGATCAGGCTGGCACACGTGGGCCTCAGGGATGTGACCTGCAGCCCACAGCATGGTGGCCAGGCTGTCCACACGCAGATCTGAGCTGGACTCACTGCTGCGCTGCTGGGAAAGTGGTGACACTGGTCTCAAATCCCATCTCTGTTCTCTCTGAAATCCAATTCATTGACAGCCCCACCCCCAGTAGGTGCCCTGGTCAAGGCCACAGTGGCCATGTGACTGACCTGGCCCTAGCTTTGGGCACAGAGCCTCCCTCCCTCTGCCCAGGAGCTGGTCATGTGACTTTCAGGACACCTGATCTCCTGGTTTCCTTTGGCGCCCTCTGCTGTTTTTAAGAGTCACATATCTTTCCTGGATCCTTCTCCTCCAGCTGACTCCTTGCTGACCGCTCAGGCACCCTCAGGCACCGAGGACCCCACCTGCATGCACAATTTCCACGCTACGCAGACACCCGTCTGTCTTTCCCTGCCTGAGGCCTGCACTGTGACTCCTGCTGCCTGGCTGACCCTAGAGGGACTGGTTCTTCTTCCCAAAGGTCCACCAGTGCCTAGGGACAGGGACACCGAGCTAGAGCCCTGCACTTCCATCTCCTCCAACTACTGTCCACGCGCTCTGATGACCCAGGGCCAGCAACCAGGAGCTAGGGACAGCCAGAGCCCCAGAGCCTGTGGAAGCGTTCTCCAGAGCAGTGGGGGCTGGGCCTACAGTCCGGGTCCTTGGCTTCCCAGCACCCTGGCACCTCCCGAGCACAGCCCTGATCTTAGGGACAGTATCATAAACTTCTTCCTTAGTGGCAGTCATGTCTCTGCATTCCTGAAGATCTGATTAGGGCAGATCCCAAGTGTGCTTAGAACACACACACACTCTCACACACTCTCTCACATGCACACACGTGCACACGCACACACTCCAAGCTCACTTTTCTCCCCTGCTCTCTGTAGACACCAACTTGCGCACCCTCCTGCCTCCTGAGCGTCTCCACTGGGGTCCACACAGAGCCCCACCCCTGAGGCTCTCCCGGAGCCTGGTCCCCCCACAGCTGTCTCCACATCTGTGAACGATGACTCCAGCCTTCCTCCCTCTCAGGCCAAACACTGCGAAGCCACCGTGTCCTCCTCGCTGTTCCTTGTCCCTCACTCCCACCGAGCAGCAGCTTTGCCGCTGTGATTTTCAAGTGACTCTGGGGCAGCCGCTCCTTTTGAGATGCTGCATCACAGTTAGACTTTCTGCTGCCACCTAGTCTTCCACTCATAAGCACACAGGGCACACTCAGTAAATATTGGATGACTTTAAATAAATGCATGAGCTTATTTTATGACCTGGCTAATTAAGTGATAAATTAATGCATGTCTGACTTTGTTACAAAGGGAATATTACACTTGATTTCCATCTTATTAGGCTTGAAGGAAGATTATAATGTACTACCCCCGTGCAAGCTGAGCCCTGGAGGTCAGTGTGGTTGCTTCACACTTGGTCCCATTCTCTCCAGTTCAAACACTTGCCATGGTACCCATACAGCCCCAAGCATCCTAGTCAGTCCTGTGATCCACTTAGACGGGGCTTCCATGGGACTGTTCAGCTGAGGATCAAAGACTTCCACGGTATGGAGCTGACCCTTGACTCGGTTTCCCTGGTCACTTTGAGAGTAACACTGTGTACTGAGCAATTGTGTTTCACAGGAATGGCATGTATACTCCAAAACCGTTTCAGATGGGTTGTGACGAATCACTGTTCTGCCACTGAGCATTGGGGGTTGTTCAATGGCCCCTCTGCATGGTCCTTGATGTCACAGGCGTTCTCTCCCTGGCCCTCATCTTTATCCTGGTTCCCCTCCCACCCCCTCTCCTGACCTCTCCTCACCTCAGTCCTTTCAGGAGCAGAATAAATGGACACACCACGTTACAAGACCCTCCTCCCCAGACGGTGTTCGTGGGCTTGTTCATTTGCTTTTATTGGGAATTGTGTTTTATTAAGAAAAGCTCCAAACTCAAAAAACATAAAGAATAGGACAATGAACAGCTACACCTTCCAGAAGGAATAGCTGTTAATGCTTTGTGATAGTTGCTTTGTCTCTCTTTTGGCTGAAGCTTTTAAAAGTGATTCATGGGTATTATGCCACTTTGTGCTTTTAGCATCGTCTTCCTAAAATGAGGCCACTCTGTTGCATAACCAGTGTGATTTCCACAGCTCACATTGAGTTTCCCTTAATATCATCTAATATCTATTCATTTTCAAATGTCCCACTTGTCCTCACACAGTCCTGATTTGAAAGAGCATCTTCCCCCCGCTAAATCTGTATTTAAAACAGTGTGGCCCTGTGCCCTACACACCGTCACCTGGTTGCACTGCTCCCCAGTCCATCTCTTTGCACTGAGGAGAGAGGATCCCACGGCCAGAAGCTCCCTGTCAGCTCACCTACTGGAGAAAACCAGCACCATGAAAGTGGGTCTCTGCCTCACCCAGCTGTGTAAGGGCATGGGACTCACGAACTCATCTGTTAAATTGGGATCTATAAACAAAAACAAATGGGAGGAAGAGCCACAGAGACCACGAGTAATGGAAACACAGTCTCCAGACTGCAGAAGCCGGGGCGTTAGAGGAAAATATATGCAGTCCGAGGAGAGGTTCTGGGGTCCCTGCGGCTGTTACCTAGCAACAAGTCCATTACCCAGGGGCACCCTGGAGTACAGTCTTGTCAGGATAGAGCATCTGGGTAACGGGACCAAATTTCTTCTCTCATACCACATTAATGACTCAGGTCTCATAGAGCTTTCCGTGGTGAGTGAAGAAATCATCCCCGGATAATACTGCTTCCCCAGTTAAGTCCCGGTGGAGGAAAATGGCTGAAGCTTAATTTACTGTGCACGTGTCATTACTTATTTGTCCACAAATCCATCTGATAAGAGCTAACTATGCCATAGGAGGAAGAAAATCACCTGGCTCAAATTAGTTTTGATCCATGCTAGAAGGCGCCCAGATCCAACCAGATTCATCTCTAGTAGCAAATGAAGTCTGGGTCACAGATTTGCTGTGATTATTTTTTCTTTGGGCTTTAAAAACTGCTTTTTAGTGAATTATTGCATTTTCTTCAGCTTTTCCCTCTTTATTCTATTAGAGTGTCAATCTGAGCTCCCTGGATTGCTTCTATGCTGTTTGTTTGTGCCTGAAATTTGTTCAGGATAGAGGTTTGTCTCCATAGTACAGTATTTTAACAATGCAGTTATGTCAGTGGCTTTAAGTAACAATGTCATCCACTTTTATGCTTAAAGTGTCTTTCTAATTTTTATGCTTTAAGTGTTTTTCTAATTTACCTTGTTGCTTATCTTTTAACTGAGTCAGGCTAAAGGTATGTGTTAGCCAACATTAGTACAAAAATTTAAATTTCCTGATGCTTGGTCTAGTTTTTCATTGATCAAACTGTGCTTTTTAAATAAACTGAGGTTGTAGAACTTCACTTGCAACTTAAGATTTACTAAAAGGACTGTTTTACTCCACAGAGCTGCATACTTATTTTGGAAAGATAATTCACCTTGACATTTGAGAAGACTTGGATGGCCCATAATGACAGCAAACTTTTATTTAAGGCTTAGTATGTGCTGGGGAATGTTTTAAATGCTTTTGACCATGAATCTTCTCAGCCCAGCTAGTCAAGGACAGAGATGAGGTGTGACCCTAAGCCACGGCCATCCCCCCTGTGCCTGACCTTCACCCACCCGGCAACCTGTGCTGCAGGGAGCTGGGGATTTGTGGTCTCTGCCCTGCCTAGCTTATCTCAAGTCTGATGGGCACAAGACCCAAGGGCTACAGGGGCTGTTGCTATCTTGCCATCACCCAGGGTAGTCCAAGGCAACATGTACCCCCAGGTAAGGCACTACCTAAATTGCTAAGGCCAACCTTCCTGTCACAGCATGACTCACCATGCGCCTATTGACTCACTTCCTAAACAGGTATTGGGGTGCACTTATCATGTGTCAAACACTGGGTCCAGGGATGGGTGGACAATTCAGTGGTGGAGCACTGGGCTCAGTCCCTGTCCCATAATAAATAAGTGAACAAACAGACAAACAAAAAGGATGTTCAGGAACCTTGAGGAGCAGAGTGAAACTCCTACTGCTGGGCTTTGGGAGAAGCTGTCGCCTCCACTGCCTGTTCCTGACAGCCTGTGCAGGAAAACACATGCAATCAGAATAAGACTTTAGGGGCTTTTGCTTTAGGACCTATAGGAACTGCACAAGAATTGCTCGAAGACGCTTGTGCTCTAAGCTCCCCTCAGGCGAAGGTCTCTCCTCCATAACCACACAGCTCTGCACTCACCTGGCTCACCCTCTCTTCATCGCCTTTGGACCTTTCCTCTTCAGTTCCTTCAGGCTTCCAGCATGGACGCTCAGGCCAGCCAGGGAAGATGCTCTGGCTTTCCCATAACTCCTCACCCCAGACTCCACAGTGAACGCCGGGCTTCCCATGCTTCCGACTGGGTCCCTGGCTCCCCAGGCACTGGAGACCACCCTACATTCCCCCACCCCTGATTCCACAGAGAACCATCGATGCCTGCGTGGTGTATCCTAATATATATTAAATCTGCTCCTCCACTGAACCCTGACCAAGGCAGCGTCCTTCTCCAAAGGCACACCCAGCTCTCCCGAGGGAACACTGTGGGCCCATGACAGAAGCCCAAGCACCACGAGATGCAAGACCCGGGGACTCCTCAGCCTAGGACAAGTGACGGGACCCTTGGGCGGCCCATGGCAGGGCACAGCCCCAGACTCCCACAGTGGCAGCTGTCTCAGTGGAAGGAGCCTTGCTTGGCTCCCTCTCCTTTCCTGCCTTGCTCACTGTAATGCAGGAACTTTCCAGGTTCCATCTCAAGGGAACTAACTGGCCCTCACCCCTCATCCTGGGAACTGTTTCTGGGTGCCCAGCCTGAGCCCTGCAGTTCAGGGGCTGGACAAGGTCAGTGGCAGTTCCCAGCAGGCCGTCATCCACATTTGCTCTGCAAAAGAAAGCACCACACTGTTCTTCAAGCAAAGATGGAGAATCGGGTTGGAGATTTAGCTCAGTGGCATAAATGCCTGCCTGGCAGGAGCAAGGTCATGAGTTCGGTCCCTGGCACACAAAACAACAACAACAACAACAACAAAACAAAACCCAACACCTCAAGCAGGTCCATATTTGCCCTTCAGAACTCCTTGCTCTCAGTTACTTTCACCCCACTCAGTCCTCCCGGTGAGGACTAAGTCCTTTCTCCTGACGCCGCATGCTGAAGGTGCCGTGTGTGATGCTGCCGTGGTTTGAGTGTGTTCCCCGAAGTCCACATGGGAGGTTAATCTTCACTGTGACAGGCAGCGATTGTTATGTCACCAGGCTCTACCTGGTAAGTGAACAAAGGATGGAACTGTGGGGATCGGCATGACGGGAGTGGGCTCTGCTCAAAGAACAGGCTTGGTCCTCAGGTGCCTTTCTTCCCTCTCTGCTCCTCCTCCTCTTTCTATTCCTCTTTCTCCTCCTCTTTCTT
>PVLA01006421.1:0-115046 GCA_004027455.1 Hydrochoerus hydrochaeris | reverse complement strand
GCCAGAGCCACCAGGCTGGGGCCGGCTGGGCTGGTGGCAGGCGGGAGGCTGGTTCCAGGAGGGCCGGGCAGGAGAGAGCTGGGCAGGTGTTGGCAGGCACCCTGGCCCCGTGCTCGGCATCTCTGCAGTCCCTCTCCTGCCCTCCCCCTCTATCCAATCTCCTGCTGGATCCAGCTGTGCCTGCACAGCCCTTGGCCTGCCTCCTCCTCTGCAGACTGTCTGTGCTGCTGGATGAGGGGTGGCTGGGCTGGCGAGGTTCCCAGAACCGAGCTGGGCTTCGTGGGAGCAGGCAAGGCCGGGAAGATGAGCCTGCTGACTGCAGGAGAAACCCGGCAGCTTGGCTTGGTGGGATCTGGAGGGCCCATCCGGCCCCAGGTTGCTGGTTCCTGCCTCACACACTGCAATCTGCTCCTCCCTGGAACACACTGGCCTGGGCTGTTCCCCTCCATCCTGCAAGAGGGTCACCTCCTCTGTGAAGCCTTCGCTGACCTCCAGGGTGGATGTCCCGGGAGATGTGTCTCTGCTGTCCCCCTCTGCTGGCCACTCTCAGAGCTTACCTTATTCTGTCCTGTCTGCTCCTAGGCCAGCTGAGCTTCTCTAAGGGCAGTGACTGGGCTGGGCACTGGGTGGCCGTATGTGAATGTCCGGTGCAATCCATCTTACGTTTGCACGGATGGGGAGCTCACTACTTGTGTTTCACCACTGCCATCTCCAGGGACTTTGATGTGAAAGACCCTTGGTCACTGCTGTCCATACACCCAGCATCTCTGTGTGTCGACGCTGCATTATCATTTACTTTGTAAGAGTCCTGATCTGTCTCTGAGCAGATGAGAAAGAGTCACCTGGCCCTGAGGCCCCCGCCCCTCGGCGAAGGGCACTTGTCCCTGTGGGACTCCCAGAGCAGAAGTCTGTCTGAAGACCCTCAGGACAGGGAGGTCTCAGCTCTGTGCTCCCTACAGAAGGATCACAGACCAGGTCATACAGCCCGGGTGGGACCCGTGCAGGCCACTGTAGCCCAGGACAGGCTTCTTACAGGTAGGACAGGCTCAGCCAAACCGGGAACTCAGACGTGCTACCGTATAGGACAGTCGGGAGCCTCGCTCCAACCTTACAGGTTAGGGGGGCGGGTCAGAGTAGGCAATCTGGTAACACAGAGCAGTTCCACTGGAGCTACCCAGGCAGCCCTGCGTAGACCAGCACCCGTTCCAGATAGACACGTGATGCTTTGGTCTTGCCCCCGTAGCCCAGAGGAACAAAGGAGGCCCTGCCCCACCCAGCCGGGCCGGCTTCCCTGCATGGCCTTCGGGAAGCTGTCCTGGCCTCCCATGGCACCTCGGAGCAGCTTACTCTTGGCAGCCTGAGCTGGGACAAGAGATTTGGGGGTGGGGCAGAGGCAGCTCAAAAGAGCAGCTTCAGCTTAGCCATGACAGCTGAGCTGTCACTGGCCCGGGGCTGCCCAGAAGTGGTGATCCTTGGCTCCAGGACGGTGCAAGCCAGGAGACCTTGCGTGGAGACTCTGTGCTGCCTGCGGACCCTCCCCAACTGGTTTCTGTGAAATCGGAGGTGCTCAGATGCTCTCCCCAGCTTCCATCGCTCCCTTCTCCTCCCCAGGGAATAGACCTTCCCAGTCACACGGTCACACCGGGGCTGAGAAAGGCAAGATGGGGTGAGACCTGCACAGCCAGACCTGCTAGTTTCCCTCCCCTGGATGGCAAGAGGGACATCCAAGTGGGGCATCTCCAGCAGTCCAAAGCTGAGATGAGTCAAAGTGGAGAAGTGACGTGGTCCACATGCCCCAACTGCAGGAACTATCAACAGGAACGAGGGATGCTGGACAGGCAGGCAGGCCCCTTCCACCCATTAGGGAGGGTGCTAGGAGAAGCCAGGGCAGCTGCCACCACTGCCCACACAAGCTCATTATGGAAAATTCCCTCTATTGACTCAGCGCTAATCAGGCAGTCTGCCCTGGGCATCTCCCCCAGGTTCCTGCTGGGCCAGCTGAGATCAAAGAGGGAGCCAGAGAGAGCTGGGCTGGGGGCTGGAGCGGCGCTCCCTTTCCCATCATCCAGATGCGCCTCTCGTTGCTAGGTAACAGCCTCCAGTCTCTCCCAGTCCTTCCTCCCCCAGGGGCTGCAGGATGGGGCAGTAAAGGGGGAGAGACAGAGAGAGAGCCCCCACATTCATTCTCTGTGACTTCCCTTGTCATGCTAGAGATTTCTGTCACCACGCTGGGAGACTCTCCTTTTGCTGGGGAAGCAACGACTTTATTTTGGGAGCTTGACCCTCCCACTAAAATAGTCCCATCTCTCCCCTCGCGTTGCTGTGCATCTGCATTACACACAAAATCCACATCTCCTCTGCTCCATGTAAGTACGCACACTCTCAGGAGGACAGGCCACAGACTCACGATGGAGGAAACTGGGGACCAGAGAAGCAAGGACCCCAAGTGGGAGCATTGGGCAGACTCCTCACTCCCAGTTTGGTGTTGGACTTCATGTTGGAACCGTTTGATCTCGAGAGAATAGCACTAGAAACAAATTCACACTCCCATATTTGAGTGGGTTGGCTTTTTTTTTCCTCCTAAAACGTAGGATGCATTTCATAGTAGTTTTTTTGTTGTTGTTTCAAGTGGTATAATTTAAAACTATAAACCGTGTTTTTAAATAGGCATTAAAATGTACTGTGGCTTTGAGGGGCTGTAATTGACTAAATAATGCAAATCTGATCATTTTATCACAGTTTAATATTTTGCATATTTTATCTACTCTATATTGCTCAACTTTTTTAAAAATTTAAATGATGGAATATGTGTGCTGCATCCCAGTATTTGTTATGTGATGACCTACTTATATCAAGGTTTATTTAGGATTTTAAGGTGTCTCCCCCTTGGAGATCTTTACAGCCGCTGGAGATGCAGGAAAGGCAGTTTTTTTGGTTTTATCCCTGATCCCTGTCAAACGTTTACTTATTTATTTTTAATGCAATGAAGGGGGAGAAGAAGAGGTGAGGAGGAGTCCAAGTTCTCCCCTGAGACCTGCCAAGAGGTGCCCAGTCTCTGGGAGTGACTTTGGTGCCCTTGGTCCTGTCTCTTTCTGCCACCTGCTCACACTTAGCTCTATAGAACAGTGACAGTTTGTTCCCAACTCCTCTGCCCAGTGCCAGTCACACACTCCAACTCTGAGAGGCATGGCTTTCAGGGTCCTTGAAAAATGATAACCAATTAATGTCAATTAATCTGATTAGCCTAAATAGTTAATTAAGCATTTAATTAACAACATCATTGACAATAACCCACAGCTCCCAAGGGATTGCGGGTGGGAGGTAGGAATGGTGGGTGAGGGCAGCAGGGAGGCCCTCGTGGCTCTGGGAACAGGTGAGCCTCTTAAAGTCACAATGAGAGTGGGGACAAGTCCTGGAGCAGTGGCCTCTCTGAGCTGTCACCCAGCTCTGCCATTAGCCCAGAATTTTCATCAGGGCACTGGCACTGCCAGGCCACAAGCCCTCCCTGGCTCCCAGCCATGGGGAGGGTGACTCTTCTATGGGAAACAGAATCTTGGCATAGCAGAAGGGGAGACACAGCCTTGTGTCTGGGAAGGGAGTCGCTGTCTCTGCTGCCAAGGTCCCCTCTCCAGGCCTCGCACCGCATAGCTTATAACCTCCATCAGGGAGGCAACCGTCACCCTTCAGCACGTCACCCAGATGGGGAGACCGAGCACCTCCTCTGTACCAGCCCTGAGCTCGCACTGGGGACCTGTATAGTAAATGACACAGGCTCCTGCCCTCGAAGAGCAAGTTCCAAGGCACCTTGGAACCATGTAATTACCATGTTCGTACCACTTTTTTTCCTCCCAGTACTGGAGATTGAACCAAGGGCCTTCACACTGAGCTGCTGTCCCAGCACTTTCTAATGTTTGAGACAGCATCTTGCTAAGTCAATAAAATGCCCATGCTTGGGTGTTTGAACTTGTGATCCTCCTGCTTCAGCTTTCTAGAGTTCTGGGATTATAGGCATGTGCCACCACACCCAGCAGTTGTACCACTTTTGAGCTGGGGGCTGTGGGTGACACTGTGACCTGCCGACTTTGTAGGATGCTGTGAGGAGAAGATGTGTTAAGCCACGCAGCGGGGGCCTGGCACACAGGAAATGCCAGACGAGATGGAGGAGTAAACAACCAGAGAGGACACAGAGTAAAAGAGGCCGAACGAGAGGCAGCCCGGGTACTTGGGGGCATGTGGAAGGAGCGAGCTTGGCACAGGGCACACGCAGAAGACTGAGCAGAGGCCCTGGAGGAAGCCGAGTGTGCGTGGCCACGGTGCCGACCCCTCATCTCAGCAGCACCGCTGCCGGGAGCTTTGGAAGCTTCAGAACCCCCGGCCGCACCCAGGTTCCCAGCCGGTCATCAGTGGTGGTCCTAGCACTCTGTTTGCTATGGACTGTTCTAGAAACGCAGAGGCAGGCCCTCTGCCCCCGCAGATCACAGCTACAGTGCTTCTGGGAGCCCCAGGCCATGTGACCCATGTCCTGAAAAGGCACTGCAGGGGGCCCCCCTTCTCTCCATCTGTCCAAATCATGCTCATCCTTTGGGGGTGACCTTCGAACAGCTTTGGCCTGCGCTCACCTGCTGGAAGCAGCCCTGGGTCCTGTGCTGCCCAGAGGACAAAAGCGGAGCCCCTCCCCCGCTGACTCCCCACCACACTCTTCCCCACGCTCCTGGCGCGCCCTTTCCTCCTCTGCATCCCTGCTCCTGCTGTCCCCTCTGCCAGAAACGCCCTTCCCCTCTGGCAAACCTGGAGGCCCATCTCTGAAGCCAGCTCCAAAGTCAAGCAAAGCCTGGGCTGTCCCCGGACGCTCCTGCGTCACCCGGATTCTACACAGAGACACTGCTGGTTTCTGAACTCTGCTCCTTCACACAATGAGGGCTGCTCCCACCTGCTCCTCCCCTCACCCAGTGCCAGGGCTGGCAATGACTTGGAGCCTTTAAGTTTACAAGCGCTGCTGAACTAAGGTTTGATGAATGAATGAATGAATGAATGAATGAGTGTGTCTGCTTTCTGCTGTCCAAACAGCAGGGGACCTCCCCTGTTCAAGAGCAACCTCTGCTCACTCCCCATAAAAAGAAGCAGAAAGAGAAGGATGTTTTGAAGAAAACAAAGGGTAGGTTGCAAGTGCCAAGAAGCCTGCATCAAACAGGCCCAGACAACACTGTCGAGGGGAAGGACCTGTCAAGTGTCCCAGCTTTTGTTTCTCCTTCTCCAAGGACCCCTCCTCATGGGGGAAGACAGCTCCGTCTGTCCTGAAGCCCACTCCCCAAACCCCAGGGCTCTGTCTGGTGCCCAGGGCTGTGCTGTGAGCGGGGCTGGGGATGGGGCAGGCTGCCTGTCTGTGTCCCTAGCCGTGGTTTCCTGCCTAGCCTGGAGCGCATGCGTCCCTCAATTCCTGGACCAATGTCCCAGGGGTCAGCATCTGGCCCTCTTCCATTGTGCCATCACCCTCCTGGGCAGATGGACAGGGCAGGCCCCCCTCCCCGCCTCTCTGTGCTTGATGTCACTCCCTTCACCTTTCCCCTGGCCCTGCCGTGGCGCGCGGGCTTCCGAAGCGCTCGCCTGCCCATCCTACCGCGCTGCTCCCAGGCCTCTGTGCCTCTCCTCGCTTTCCAAATGAATTCCCAGCTCCTCCCCCTTTTCCAGCGTCCTCGTCCTCGGGTAATTCATTCTCCCCTTTGCCCAGCCAGGGCTTTTCATACCTTTGTGCCTTGCCAGACTTTTCCAGAGTGTTATTACTCTGGCAATTTCCCTGGCAATCTTCAAGGCCCGGCTGAAATGTCACCTCTCCCAGAAGCCTCCTCTGGCTGCGCACATCCCTGTGGAGAACTTGGTTCTAGCATAACCCAACTGGGTTGTCATGGTTCTTCCTCACTGCTCTGGTTGTCCCTCAAGGTCAGGGTCACTGTCCCTCAGAGCTCATGTTGCACCCAGGAAATAGGAGGCACTCACTAGATATAGATTGTATGGTCTCCTGTACTTACGTGGTGACCACTGTCTCCTAGAAATGCACTGGATTTGAACGTTCTCAGGTACCTTTTCTTCTTTTTTTTTGTTTTTTGGTGAGACAAGGTCTCACCGTGTAGTTCAGGCTGGCCTTGAACTCACTATTTAGCTCAGGTTGACCTCAAACTCACAGCAAGCCTTTCGCCTCAGCCTCCCAAACGCTGGGATTACAGGTTTACATCACCACCCTGGCTCTCTCAGATACTTTGAAGCTACTGCTTGACTCGCTTATAGGGAACTGGGAGGCAGGTAGTATTACGCTTACTGCACAGGAGAGAGATCAGACCTGACGGTACAGATAGCACTTGGCTGACATCAGAGCCCAGGATACTGGGAATTGCCTGATTCCAGCTCTGAGCTCTTTCCTCTGAGGTCTTGTTGGACCCGGGCTCTTCTCAGGGAATGGGTGACCTCTCCTGCCACCAACGTGGCCAGTCCCACCTCAGTCCTGGCAAAGGGTACTGAGTAGGCAGGCCCAGCTCTCTCTGGAAGACCTGTCATAGGTCACACAGCCATCCTCTTTAAGGGGATCCCACAACCAGCAGACCCCAAAGCCATGCCCGTCCAAGAAGGGAGGCAGGGTGGGCTCTCTCCTGAGCACCCAGGTTCCTAGGCCCAGCTATGTATGGCCAGTAGGTGGTTCGATCCCAGCGAAGGGGGAAAAAACATGCTTTTTGAAGAACCTTTAAAGACTTCAGAGACTATTCATGACAGGAGAAAAAGCAGAGCCAGACCTGTCCCGATTGCATGCGCTCCATTATTTAGCTCTGTGGATCTATGAACACGTGGGAAAGCCTGCCGAGGAGATACACTGCCCTATTCATAGTGCTTATCTTGGGATGGGGTGATTCTTGATGATTTTTATTTTCTCTGTGTTTTCTGTATTTCCAATTCTTGTGTAACAAAAACACACCATTCTTAAAAGAATTCAATACCACTTGCTCATACCTGCCTCCACCCTGAGGGTTCTGGTGATGAGGTGGGAGGGGGCTGAGTGCCACAGCTCCCAGCTTAGAGTAACTGGTAGCTACCTGGTAGACTTCAGAGACCCTGGCAGGATGCTGAAGGAGCTGGGCACTGCCCGCCTGCTTCAGCTGGCTTAGCAGCCTCTGCAGTGGGCAGGACGCCAGGGTGAGGGCAGCCGGAAGCTGAGGCCAGGCTTCCTGCCGAGGAAGCTGTGCTGCAACCCAAGAGGCTGGGCTGTGGGCTTTTAGCTCCAGGGCATGCCTGGGAGTCGGGGGACCCTTGGAGCCGGGATCTACGTGGCCGTGGCCACCAAGGGAGGCCTTTCTCTCAGGCTAACAGTCATCCTGGACCTGGATCACCTGCTTCTGGATCCCTATTCTGTGTGACACAGAGCCAATAGTGCTGGGCCTCTGGGCCAGAGTCATCACCCGCTGTGCTCAGGACCCAGAAAAAAATGAAAAAGCAGGAACTAGAGGTGTCAGCACATGGTAAATTACAGGAAGACCCAGGTTGGCCCTGGCTGGGTCTGGTAATGGGCTTTTCCTGTCTACATAGCCCCCCACTTCTGCCACCCATGTCACTAGACACCTTCTCATCGTTTGTCTCCTCCTCACTCGTTGACCTCAGCTCTTCTCTGAGTGCCACCTTCTCCTCACTGAGCCTCCTGCCCTTCGGTGAGTCCCCCTTTTGGGTTCCTTCCTCTTATTTCTGGCTCACCACGGAGCCAAGCAGTTGAAGGAAAATGGGAGGTACTCACCAAATATTGATTGTATTTCTCCTGTTCTTCTGGCCCCCCCCACCTGACCTGGATTATTTGCCCACCCCCACCAGTTGCAAAATCCCTTCTCCCCAAAACACCATGAATCAGTGTCAGTCACTGCACCCCTGTTGCTTCTCTGCATCTGTGCATTGGAGTCTTGGGGGCCTCCTGGGCTCTGGGGGGCAGCTCTTGGAGGTATAAGGAGGGCATCTTCAGTGTCTCTATGGATTGCTTCAAACTCAGGGCCAAGGGACACCTAATCTTGGCTTAGCTAGAGCCCTGGGGTCCCCAGGTGAGCTATGGAACCCCTCTAGGTGGTTTTCCCTTTCAGTTACTCCAAACCTGTTATTGGGAGGGACAAGAGAATTTGAAATCTGAGCGAGAATAAACCTTCAAACACTGGAGGTGACTTCTACCTCTGTTGATAGAACCACAGGCTTCCTAGAGCAGCGAGATCTCAAAATCTTGGTGCTGATGGGCACTTGGGGGCTTATCGATGGAAATTCTATCATCTTATGGTCAAGGATACATACCCAGAGATGGGAAGGGACATGTTCACAATCATACAAGAAGCCAGGATCAGAGCTGAGTCTAGAAGGAAGGTCCTTGGACTTCTGTCCCAGAGCACAGTTCCTCTAGTACATGCCACTTTCCATGACCCCTGCTGGCCTGCAGCGCCTTCACTGACCCTTACCCAGGAAAGCCGGAGAAGCAGGGATGGTGTGGTGTTGCAGAAACCACCTAAGACCCCAAGACAGTGGGCTTGGGTTACACCAAGACCTTTCTCTGTGACCTTGGAAAGCCACATCACACTTCCAGGCCTTGCTTTGCTCTTGTGTGAAGGGAAGACAGCAGCAGTTCTGCACCAGGTTCTGACATGCACCGGGAGGATGACATGAGCACTTGGATGTGTGCGCAGGAGTTCAGGCAGAGAAGCTGGGCTCTGCTAACCTCCTCATCAGCACCCCTGGCTGGCTTCTGGGATAGGAGGAGCTACAAGTTTGTCACTGGCAGCAATAAGATGTGGGTGGAGGAGATGTGGGCAGCAGAGGTGTCTGACCCCAGCAGTGCTGGCAGTTGATCGTGACCATGGACCATCTCAGGAGATGGAGGTCAGCCGCTTAGAAAGGAAGAGGCATTGCCAGTTTGCCAAGGTCAGCAAGAAACTGCCAGGCAGAGGTGGTAGGCTGTAGGGACAGCAGTGAGCAAATGGACCTGGACCTGACTTCCCCTTGGGAGGCAGGACAATGGCAGGGCCGAGTAGCACTGGGGGTGTCTAGCTTTCAGGCTAAAGCACATTCTATTTCTAAATATCCTGGTGACCTTGGGAGAGTCGTCTCCTCCCTGCACTGCACATCCTCACCCGTATGCCTCAGGCTCCCCACCTGTACAGCTGGCACCATGAATCAAGAAACTGGCATTTAACTGGGCCTTGATATAAAGAAGTTGAGACAGGTTGTCAATAACACTTCTGCCCCTGGGAAGGTAGCTCAAATGGCTCCATGACCTTGGGAAAGTCACTCAAACCTTGTGTCTCAGCTCTGAAAAGGCAATGATGCCTTCCTTGGGGAGCTTTTATGAGAATTATCTGAACCAACTGTAGCATTGTGCCCCACACACAGCCTGATATGATGCCCTCCACCAGTGTCCACCTTCTCTGGGAAGAGCAAGATATGCTTCAAATGCTACTGAACCCTTCCCACCTTGTCCAGCTTCTTCCTTAGCAATTCTTACTCATATTCTATGTACTAACACTCATCCAGCACCTTACAGTTTCAAAGTAGTTTCCCACCCATTAGGTCAAAGATATCTTTTGAACAGCAGAACCAGGCTCACAAAGCTTAAGTGGCTCATGTAACCTAGATTTGATCTCATGTCTCTCTGACTTCAGAGTCCATGACTCCTGACTCTCACCTCTGGAAAGCAAATCCATTCTTTAGTCACTCTTCCAGAATTCCTCCTCCACCCCTCACAGGAAAGTGGGATGGGACATAAAGTTAGAGAACCAAAAAGCTGGTGTTGTGTGGGAGCAGTTTCATAGTCAACTTGGCCCTATTCCTGGCTGAGGAGGAACCTGCCACAATCTGGGGCCATGACCTTAAGATGTTCCCTGGACAGAGGAACTCTCTGGCCCTGTCCTGCACACCATCAAAGTACCTGATTTTCCTTTTGACACAGGACCAAAGACCAGCCAAGGCCTCCCTTGGTGGGAGTGGGTGAGTTAGTGAGGTCCCGGGAAGTGAGAAATTTCTGCTGGGGCAGGACACAGACACTGGATACCAGGTCGGGGTTGGGGCCTCTCTCTTGCTCTCCCCAGCTCTTTCCTCCCAGTGGACCTTCTGCCAGGAGCAGAAGCTGCAGGAGGCTTTGACACTGTCCAGTCAAGAGCCCTGGGAAGGAGAGGGAGGAGGTGGCAAAGGAGAGGCTGTCTCTTTTCTCAGCCTTCGTCTCTACCAGGAACTTGCTATGGGGCTGGGCCCACTCCAAGCTCTAGAAACTCTCCCTGGGCATCCAGAGAGGCTGCCAAGAACCCTCCTCCCAAACTCCCAGCGGCTATTTTCTCATCTGGGTCCTCCATCGGTTTCCCAGTGTGAGAGTAAATGCCAGCCTGTGTGAGACCCAGTTCTCATTGCCAGCTCCTGCCTTCCCATGGGCGTTTGGGTAGCTGGGAAAGGGGCCAGACTGTCCTCTTGCCGGCAGCCCCTGCTGGACAGAGGCCCAGGATCCAGGTGGGGGCCTGCTCCCTCCACCCCTGCCAGTGACTAGCATCTCCACAGGGACCCTGCATCTAGTTCTCTCCCTGAAGGTAGCTCCTTCTCCTCACGGAGGGGAGGACAATCGGATTGCAGTTGGAGGGGCTCCCTGGCATCTTGATGGGCAGGGGTACGGTACTGTATGCCCCAGGGTCTGGCTTATGACCCTGCAGGGTTTTCACTTTCTCTATCCCTCTCAGTGAAAAAAACAACGTTCCTCATCTCTGTCCCCCAGGTGACTCGAACCCAGACAGGCACTTTAACAGTTTTCCAATGCCCACCCTTCACTCTGGGGCTTGCAGATTGGGGTCCCAGGCCCGAGGTTCAACCCAACCCCAGCCCCTCTGGGAAATTCCCCCGCCCCAGCAGGGGCTCTCACCTCCCTGCTGACTGCCGCACTCTGCTGGGCGCTGGAGCCCGGTCCTCTGGCCCCGCTTGCCCGAGCCGCCTCCTTGGCTTAGCGCTGCCGGGCAGCTCCGCGGCCCCCACGGCCCCGCGCCCTCCGTCTCCCCGCGGGCGCCGCCGCCGATTGCTGAAATGCTGGACAGCGCATCACCATAGAGACGGCCTCCTGGGCCGCCCGCTGGCTAGAGTGGCATAGCACCTGCCGCTCACAGCGCCCTCCTCAGGCCTGGAGGGCCACCCGCGGCGGAAGAGGGGGCGAGGCGTCGCACATGCCCCCATGGGACATGTGTCCCATCCACCCCTTGCGGGAAGTGAGTGACCCGAAAGAAGTCCGGGGCCAGGGAGATTATTAATTTGGACCTGAGGACATCACTTGGTATGTAGAGTTCTTACCAGGACTGTTTGTGCAGGTGGGGTCCGGCTAGGGGACACCCCTAGGACGTCTTTGTTATGGTGTTTCCTGGAAACTGGACAGAGGCTTTCCGCGTTGCTGGGTCGGGACTGTAGGGTCCCGGGTTCAAGTTACCATTTGGTTACTCGCAGTGACTTCGGGTGGCTTGTCCCTTTTCACCTCTTCGGTGAGTAGACTGAATGCAGGGTGTTCAGGAGAGAGGGCTTTGGGAGGCCGGACATTTCTCTAGTAGAAGCCAGGAAGGCGCCCTCCAGAGGTGTCCCCAAGGTTGTCTCAGGTGACTAGGCTAAAGGGTGCAGAACAGGCTGCAAGGGGTGGGACGGGGGCAAGACGCGTCAGATGCACAAGTGGGCAGAATTTTTTTTTTTTAAGTACTGGCGATTGAATTCAGAGCCTTGGCCACTGAGCTACATCTTAGCCCTTTTAGTTTAAGACAGGGTCTCACCAAGGTACTACATTGCTTCGGTTGGGTGCCTGGGTCTCCCAGAGTGCTGGGATTACAGATGTGCACCATCACATCCAATTTGGGGTTCAGATTTTAAGAATCTGCATGACACTGAGTGCTACACTTGGGTCTCTGATGTGTTTGCTGTGAGTCTTTGTGCCTTTAAGCCTGTGTCTGATTTTTTGAGGGGAAGTGTTTTTTGAGACAGGGTCTTACTAAGCAGTTCAGACTGGCCTTCAACTCACTTTGTAGCCCAGGCTGGCCTTGAGCTCACGGCAATCCTTCTGCCTCAGCCTCCCAACTTCTGGCTTCTGTGTCTGATTTTGTATCCATGTCTTGGAGTCTGTCTGTGTGTACTGTCCTGCCCTTTCCCTCTTCCTTTTGCTAGGTTTCTTTGCAAAGCTCTCTTTGAAGTGAGTGTGTGTGTGTGCGCACGCGCGTGCATATTTAGGATCCTCACACTGTTTGCAGAACAAAGGTTGAGGGTAGGCTAAACTGCTGCAGCCCCAGAGCCCCCACGATGCGTCTTCAGCTGGGCTTCTGCCTTCCGGCTGCATGAATATTTCATCTGCAGGGGCTGTGGGTGGGCAGAGCACCAGTCAGCTGCTCCCTCTGCTGGGCTGGGCCTCCCAAGGAAGAGCAGGGAGCAGGCAGATCAGGGGGTGGGAGGGGTGCCCCAGAAGGCCGCAGCTTCTCCTCGCTGGAGGTGCGAGCTGGCAGGCCAAAGAGACAGGCCCACAGCATCCTCCATCTCATTCAGCTGCCTTCCTGAGACCTTGCTCAGCACATTCACTTGGTTCCTCAGCTTCGAGTCTGTTTGGAACCAGTGCCTGGGAAGGCTGCCCCAGCCAGGCACAGTGCTGCTGCCTTCTGTGCAGTCTCTACAGCCTCTGCTCCCCGGGCTTTACAGCCAGAGCTGCATCAGGATACAGGGCGTGGGCTGTGTATGTCAGGGAGGAGGTGCAGGCTAGCTTCAAGCAAATCTAGGGTGCTTGTTCCACCAGAGATGGGGGAACCCTGAGAGCCTGGCTGTCTCTTAGTGCTAGGGCTCTTCCCCTTCCACCTCTGGCTCATGGAGATAGACCTCTGCCCAGCCTGCCAATTTTCCAAAAAAGCTGCTTACTCTTGTGTTACTCATTTCAACAAATGGCGGCACCACCTGTGCCAGTTTCTCTGCCCTCCTCTGCCCTGCCCTGGGCCTTGGGAGGCTGACCAGGTGCCCATTTGTGGCTCCTGAAGGGTTTGCTCTCAAGGGCAGGCATCCTCAGAAACATGGCTGATGGCAGGAGGGAGCTGTTGAACTCTACCCTGTGCTGGGTTCCTTCCTAGCTCGGGTCCAGTGGTCCCACTTCCAGGTCTAGTTCAGCTCTGGTTTTCAGTTTCCTCTCTGTAGCACTTGAAGCTGAGGGGTGGTGACAGCGCCCCATTATCGTGTCTTCAGCTGCTTCTCTTGCCACTGTTTGTGCATTCTTGGGTCCCCACCTGCACCTCTGCGGTGTCTTCACTTAGACTTTGCAGGAGCTGTTTACTTCCTCCTGGGGCCTTGACCCACGGTCTGGTCTCCCTTTCCTCCCTGCTCTCTGCAGACCTCGCCCCCAGCGGGTCTCTTGCCTTGTCCTCAGCCCCAGCGTGTCTCTCTGGCCCAGACTCTGTACCTTTCCCCCGCTGGTGCCCAGCCTTCCTCCTCCTGTCCTCCATCCCTCTCAACCTCCATGTTCTCAGTGGACCCTTCTAACACCTCCCCGTATCAAGCAGTGAGTATCTCCTTGCCCAGCAGTTTTCCTCCTTAACCTCTTAAATTTTTTTTTGTTGTGATAAAATATGCATAACATAAAATTTACCATTTTAACTACTGTCAGTGTACAGTTCGGAGGTGCTAATTACGCTACCAGTGCTGTGCAGCCATTGGCACCACCCACCCCAGGACTCGCTCTTCTTTCCAAGCTGAGACTCTGCCCCCTTCCAACACTAACCCCACTGCCATCTTTCCCTCAGGCCCTGGCACACACCATTCTACTTTCTGCCTCTGTAAATGTGATAGCTCTGGGGTCCTCATACGAGTAGAATCACACAGCAGGTTTGTAACTGGATATTCCATGTAGCATAAGGTCTTCATGATTCATCCATGCTGGGGCCTGGGACAAGATCTCCCTCTTTTTAAAGGCTGAATAATATTCCATTGTATGGCTAGACGGTGGTCCATTCATCTGTGGATGGGTATTTGGGTGGCTTCTGTGTTTTAGCTACTGTGAATAATGCTGCTGCAAACATGAATAGACAAATATCTGGCCAAGTCCCTGCTTTCAACTCTTTTGGGTATATGCCCAGGAATGGAATTTCTGGGCCATATGTTAATTCTATGTTTAATTTTTTGAGGAACTGTTGAATTGTTTTCACGGCAGCTTCATGATGTAGATCCTATCAGCAATGCAAAGTGCTCCCACCACTCTGCATTTCCCCCAACATTTGTTATTTTCTTTTCTTTTCCTTCTGTCTTTTTTTTTCTTTTTTTGAAATAATAGTCACCATATCAGGCATGAAGTAGCATCTTGTGTAGTGACACTGAACAGCTTTTTGTGTATGTACCGGCCATCTAGCCATCCTTTTGGAGGACTCTTCCTAACTTTTATCTTATTAGCACCCATCTTGTACCCAACCTCTGTGTTCGTTCTGTCTTTGAACTCTAGACCTGGGCGCTGTGTGGCCAAGGACTTTGTTCATGGCCATATCCTCAGCTCTGGCTCCTCAGCAGTGCTCAGTTCATGTTTCTTAGCGGGACTTCGGCTCTGCACACTTTCCCCAATCCTTTCTCAGTGCCTCTCCCTCCTAGCCTCACCAGGCAACATCTGGTCCACCGGATGGCCTGCCGTTTGCGTTGTGGGCATATCAGTCCCGTGAACAAGGCATTGCAAGGGAGTCTCGGGCCAGGGATTCAGGCTCAGTGCCCGGAGTCCGGGATGAATTGGTGTGGCCTGCTCCCCCTGCCCCATCCAGACACACTCCACTCAGTCTGCTCCCAGTGTGGCGTCGTCCACCTCCCCTGTCCCCTCCTCCCTCCTTCCCCCGTCCCCTGTACACTGCTGTCCCCGCCGTGTCACTTGGCCCACATCCTCTTGTTCTTCCTCACCCACCTTCAGGTAAACACCACTTCCAGGCAGCACACTCAGTCTTTCCGGTACCCTTTACCCAGAGGAAAGAGCAGGAGAAACCTGTGGCGGGCGGTGAGGCCAGGCCAGGCTGGCACCCTTCTCCCAGCAGACAGCCCAAGCTGGGAGAGTGGCTTACAGCGGCCTTAACCCCACAATGGGCTCTGCTACAACTCTAGGTCCCCCGGTGCCATTTTGTGTCTAGATCCTGAGCTCTACCGGGGAAGGCTGGGTCATGTCCTGCTCTGTATCTCCTGCCCCACCGTGGACGAGGCAAGAATCATTGTTTGAACCGTATGGTGGTGCAAGCCTGTGATCACCGCTCCGGGAGACTGAGGCAGGAGGATCACAGGTTTGAGCCTAGTCCAGACAATGTAGCAACCTACAGAAATTCGGTCTCAAAATAAAAAATACAAAAGGCCGGGATGTAGGTCAGTGTGAAAGCCCTGGGCTTAAGCCCCAGCTCCAGGAAAAAAGGAATCATTGCTTGATGCATTGAGTTGCCTGATTTTGTATTTCTGCCTCCAAACCATTCTGTCTGTCTGTCTCTGTCTTTCTGTCTTCCCCAAAGAATCTACTCCAGCTTGCCTTATCTCCTTCCACGTGATGTGATGTAGGTGTCTACATCTCTTCTAGTGCTTCTCAAGGTGTTTCCATGACCCTCGGCGCCTGTTAGAAGTGTGGGTGCCTGAGGGGACTTGCTGCAATGGATATCTAGTGCTGTGTAACAAACACTCCAAAACTGAATGATTTGAAGCAACTGCCCTTTTGCTGTATCTCCCAAGTTTGTGGGTTAGGAATTTGTACAGGGCCTGGTTAAGTGACTTTTGTTGGTGGCCCAGTGGGGTCCTTTGGTTTTCAGTTGATGGACGGGCTGTGGGCCAAAGAGTCCAAAACACCGCTCTGGGGCCCAGTGGCAGATGGTTTGGGGTTTGGCCTCTGCTCAATCTTTCTCCCTCTCTCTTTGGTTGACTTGGGCCTCTCTAAGGTGCTACCATCGCTCACTTGGCTCAGCTCCAGGAGTAATTATTCCAAAGGAGAGGAATAGAAATACTAGTTACCAGTTTACCTATTTCTCTCCTTCCCATTTGTGAGACTGGGATTGAACCCAGTCCCTGATGGATACTATCACTCCTAACCCTTTTTACAACTTTTTCTTTTGATACTGGGTCTCGCTAACTGCCCATGCTCAAACCTCCTACCTCAGCCTCCAGAGTAGCTAGGATTACAGGCCTGCATCACCATGCCTGGCAGAGCTGACCAATCGCTTAAGGGATGGATTCAGAAACTGCCATGACATCACTTTCCTCACTTTCCATTGGTCAAAGCAGTCACAAACCCCGCCCTCATTTACAACGGTGCTTCCCGTCAAAGAGGAGGAGGATGGAATCCCATTTCCTGATGGGAGGGTTGAGGAGTTGGTGGCTACGGTAGTTTGCGTGTGCCCTCTTAGATCGTGTTCCAGACCCATAATTGCTCAGTGCGGCGGTGTGGGGAGTGGGGTTCTCTTGAATGGGTTAATGCCTTCCTCTGGAGCAAGTGCTTCCGCTCTGGCTGGACTGGACTGGTTACCGTGAGAGCAGGTGGCCTCAGGCTGAGGCTGCCTCCCTCACAGACTTGTCTTTTTGCTTTCCTTCGTGAGTTGAAGCAGCATGAGGTTCTCCGAGAAACCAAAACCTCCAGAATCATAAAATAAAAGTTTTATCTTTTTTCTTTTAACCCAGGACCTTTGGGAAAAAAAAAATTGTGAGACAAGGCTCATTAAATCATTAAGTTTCCCAGGCTAGGTTCAGACCTGCGACCTTTCTGCCTCAGCCTTTCCAAAGCACTGGGATGACGCGTGTGCACCACCACGCCTGGCTAACCTCTGTTCTTTGTCATCACCTGGTCTCGTTCCGTCACAGCAATAGAAAACAGACTGAGGCAGTGCCTTGTACTGAGTTTCATTTTGGCGGCCACCTGCCCCTGCGCGTGCTCCCCAGAGCGTCTGCTTCCGGTCCCAGCTCTTTCCTACCCAGTGAACCCTGCGATCTGACTGCCCCCCGCCATGCTGGGCACACATGCATGCGCTCAGGCTCCCCGCAGTCACTCGCCAGTCCCCGTCCTTTCTCTCCCTTCCCGCAAACATACACTGGCACTTGTGACACACAGGGACACAGGCTAAGGTGCAGGAGGATGGCAGGCTAAGGCCTGAGCTGCCGTTGTGCGTTTCCCAAAGACCCTGCATGGGGCACACGGTAGGCGTTTAGTTATTGCTTGATCCTAATTTCACTGGACAGAAAGGCCTGGAAGATAAAAATAACCCCTTGAACCTCAACTGCAGTGCACTCTGCAAAGCCACCAGGTCACATAGGCAAGAAGTAGCAGTCTGAGGCCATCTAGACTTGCTCACCCTCCAACAAGCAAAAACGAGTGAAACTGCATGGGCTGGTGTGCACCCTGGGAGGCTGAGGCAGGAGGATCACACGTTTGAGGCTAGGCTGGTTCACTTAGCTAGATCTTGTCTCAAAATAAAACATAAAAAGGGGAGGCTGGGGATTTAGCTCAGCGGCATAAGTGCCTGCCTTGCAAGCAGATGGTCAAGAGTTCAAGCCCTGGTACCGATAAGAAAAAAAAAAAAAGAAAAGAAAGAAAGAAAACATAGAAAAGGCTGGGAATGTAGCTCAGTTCAAAGGTCCTGGGTTCAATTCCCAGTGGCAAAAAATAAAGGCTGGCTGTAGACTCTTGAAGGTGTAGCCATTATCCTCTCCATGCAACAGGGATGGAGATGGGGCAGGACCCTAAAATGTCCTGCACGAGCAATCCCAGAGGTCCTCCTGTAGGGAGAGGCGGGGTCCAGGTGCAGAGGGTGAGGAGGATGTGTCAGGGTTGGAGGCAAACCCAGGCCCTAAGTCCAGATTTGCTGTTTATTAACTGCATGGACTTGAGCCAGTCATTTAAGCTTCACCCAGCCTCAGTTTCCTCATCTGTCAAATGGGCTGTCAGGAGATGCTGAGCAAGGGCTGTTTTCCTAATCATTAGTCCCATCTGGGCAGCACCTGGAAGGGCTGGTGACGTGGATGCAGGGCCAGTGGGTAACCTGGTGTTTGATATCCAGAGACTGACAGACTGGTCCCTGAGTCCTCCCCTGCCTGGATCAAATCCTGTCCCTCTTCACCCTCTGTTGGCCTCCTTGTTCCCCCAACAATGCTCAGTGCCCTGCTGGGCATGGATTGTATTTGGGGACCACTGGGGATCACACTGGCTCTTCCTCTTTGAGCCCCTGTCTGCTCAGCCCACCGGCCTCTTCCTCTATTTCCTGCCCCTCCTCCCAGCACGTGGCTCTCTCTGCACAGCCTGAGAAATTGAGGAGTCCCTTGTGGCAGCGGGCAGGCTGACCTTGAAGCAGATCTTTAATAAAAGATGAGCAGAGGTGCGGGCTCCCTGCTTGCCTCCCACCCCCCTCCCGTAAATCCATCAGCGGCACCGGACCCTGGTTGAGCACTGCTTTCACTAGGAGGCCTAGGAGGCTACCGATTCCCAGGACCAGCGAATGGAGGGTCTGGGGGTAAATAGCAGGGGAGGGCTGTGTGCAGAGGCCCTGGGTTCTGCCTGCTTCTGTCTTAGGGCTTTACATGGGAGCCTCTCACCCTCCCAGTGGTTCAACCCCATCCAGGGCCTAAGATGATTCTATGAATCAAGTCCCCAGATGACTTGGGGCTATTTCCAGCCTGGGCCTGGAGGTGACAGAGAGCGCGTCTTTGAGAAGCGCTGTATTCCGGTGATTGTGCCTGATTCTCATGACCTCTAATCCTCACGGTGAGCCCATGAGGTGGGGTTGTTGTCCTATCTTACAGATGAGAGTACTGAGGGTCAGTGTCCCAGAACTTGCCCATAGCCCATCTAGAATTGCCCGGAATAAATTCTTGAATGGATTTGCAGATAAATGAATGAATGAATGAGAATTCACTCAAGTGAATAAGTGAATAAAGCATTCAGTCAGTGATCTCCACTTGCCAGGACAAAGGAACCGCATCCTTCCTCCCTTCAAAGTCCAGAGTGTGGCGTTGTCAAGGTGATTAGAATGTCCAGGGCCAGTACATCTCCCAGTGCTGCTTGTTGCATGGAGATGGGGCCGTGTGATGAAATCTCACCATGCAACAGAGACAGAGGTGACCACCTCCTGGAAAATCCCCCCAACAGGCACGTGAGCCCTCCCTACTCTCCCTTCTGCTGTGGACCACGCGGT
Source organism: Hydrochoerus hydrochaeris (assembly GCA_004027455.1). NCBI lineage: Eukaryota > Metazoa > Chordata > Mammalia > Rodentia > Hydrochaeridae > Hydrochoerus > Hydrochoerus hydrochaeris. The sequence goes on along the minus strand of PVLA01006421.1, from coordinate 95,883 downwards.
TGTAGGAGGCTGGTTCCTGAATCATCCCGTCTAGGCGAGCTGCCTGCCCACCAGGACTGCTAGAAAATGAGAAATCATAAGTCAGAGCCAGGTGTGGTGGTGCAAATCTGTAATCCCAGCCCTCGGGAGGTTGAGGCTGGAGGATCACAAATTTAAGCTCAGCCTAAGAACTTAGTAAAACTGTTTTCAAAATAAAAATAAGGGCCAAGGGTATAGCTCAGTGGTGGAGTGTCCCTGGGTTTGATCCCCAGAACTGAAAGAAAATTGGAATTAGCCCCCCAAAATCTTGAGGTTTATGTCATAATAGCTAACTTTGCCCCAGCACACACACACACACACACACACACACACACACACACACACACACACACACACACAGATTCAGTTATTTCTCATCAAGCTGTGTCTAGGCAGAGGGTCCTCCACACGCTTGAGCCAGGGACCTCAGCTAGAAATCTGTCAGGCAGGGGCTGTGGCGACCCTGACAGGCATCTGTGACATTTGTCCTTTGCCTGCCAGCCTTAGGGACAGGGTTATCATCTGGAAGTGTCCTCCTCACCTCCCAGGGCTTGTAGGGAGTTAAGGCTGCTCCTGGCTGGGCAGGGACTGAAGTGACCACAGATCAACCATGAGTCAGGACAGTGGCTGTGCTCGGGGGCGGAGACAGGAAGGGAGCAGGGTGGTGGATGTGTTCTCCTGTGTGCTCAATCCGTGACAGTCTATTCAGCTGTGAGAGTGAGATTTCTAGCTTTTCTGCGTGTATTGTTTCTCAGTAAAAAATTTCAAAACTAGTCAGGGGAGGTGGTACACATCTTTACTCCCAGCACTCTGGGAAGCTGAGGCAGGAGGATCACAAATTTGAGCCCAGGCTGGATAACTTAGTGACTTAGCAAAATCCTGTCTCAAAAACAAAAAATTAAAAAAGGTCTGGTGCTGTAGCTCAGCGTGAAGACCCTGAGTTCAGTCCTCAGTGCCACCAAAATTAATGAGTTGGTCAGTTCATTAGTTAATTTTTAGAATATCCCAAGAGGAAGCTTAGGGTGGAGAGAAGGTGTGAGTGAGGGTGGCTTTGGTCCTTCACCTGTGCTGGGGTCCAGGCCGCCTTTGTCCCCCCTCGGAAGTCCCCCCAGGGGTCACCTGCACATCTGCCTCTGCCTGTCCCATTTTGGGCCCCTCCTGTGTCCAGGACCCTGGTCTGAGGCCCCTCACTCATAACAAGCACACAGCAACCTCTCCTTGGAGCCATGGAACACACATCTAGGTCCCCACGTCTCCACCGAGGACAGGGCAGGCAGGGAGTGGTGGCAGCAGAGATGGCAGCTGAGGCTGCCGAGGAGGAGGTGACCCAGTTTCCTCTCCAGCACCCGTCTGCCTGCAGCACAGATCCATCACCTGAATCCACCGCACACTTCCACACGTGGCACTCACACACGTGTGATTCACACACATCTGACACGTGTCTCATTGCAACACCACATGGCCAGAGTCCCACGCACATGCTCTGTCCCTCTGTCCACCTGTCTCCCCCCTTCTCCCCGCTGCACACCCGTGAGTGCCGACACCCTCTTCCTTGTGTGTAACCAACTCTGAACCACCCTTTACATCTGTGTGGCTCCTCCATACACAATGTACACTCCTGTGTAAACATAGGCACGCACATGTGAGCCTCTGTGCACAACTGCGCCCAGTCACACCGGGACAGATGGGGCTGGCATGGCCTGTCACACCCACACTGATCCGAGCCCTGGGTACCCAGAGATGGGGCAGATTGACTGAGGGCTCCTTTGTGGAGTCCTGGCCTGCCTGGGCCCCTCTTCTCCGAAAGGCCCTCCCTGAGCTGTAGGAAGCCCAGCTTCTGTGTGATGTGCAGGGATCTGTGAGAGGTCACGTTGTCCCAGGGGCCACTGAGGCATGCTGGGCCGCTGGGGGGTGCTGCTGGGTGGCAGCAGAGCCTCTGGAAGCTCGGGGGTCCCTGGACTGTGCCCTGGGCCTGCCGGCTCTAGCTGCTGTGTTCTGGGGAGCAGGTGCCTGGCTGCGAATGTGGGGCAGGGAGAGAGCTGGGGCCGCGTGCGCACACGTGTGAGTGCTATAAATAAGGTGTGTTGAGTTCTACGCTACCCAAAGCCTCCCCTTGTCCTAGCCGGCCCTGCCCTAATGACTTCAGGGGCTGAGAGGCTGAATTTGCTCTTGGAGTCAGAGGCCGGCTCAGAAGACAAAGGCACTGAGGCCTGGCCCTGAAGGTAGGCAGCACAGTCCCTTCCTGACACTCTACCCACTGTCCCAGGATCTGTTGCTCTTCCCTGTTTCCCTGCTGAAGGGTCCCTTCCCTTCCTCCCCTGCCTGGCCACGCCTCCCTCTTAGCACTGAAGACTGGCCCCCAAGTAAGCAAAATCACAAAGAGCATTTCCATTTATGGAGCACTCACTGGAACCCTGTGCTTTGTGTATTCAGTCTCCTTGGCAAGTCTGGGAATAGGAATTATCCTCTCCATTTCACGGGTGCAGAGCTGAGTCCTAATCAGGGAGGTTAAGTAATTTGCTCAGAGTCCTTAGCAAGAGAGTAGGGGGCAAATGTCTGAGATCTTGACGGGCGTGGTGGCACTTAGCTACATCCCTGCATTCTGCGAGGCTGAGGCAGGAGGATTGAAATTCAAGCCCAGCCTGGGCAGCTTAGCCATTTAGCTAGACTCTGTCTCAGAATTAAAAATTCAAAAAGGGCTGGGGATGGAGCTCGGCATGAACCCTGCCTTCAATCCTTGGTACTGCAAAACAAAGGAAGTTCTGGGGTCTGGGGTGGGGCACCTCCTGTTGGGCCTCCGTCTTTCAGGATGTCCTGGGTTACTGGCCGGCCAGACTGCACTCTCTGGAAGGCTCTTCTGCACTGGGAAGCGTGGAGTCAGATTTGTCACGCAGCACACTGCCATTTATAACGCGGCTTTGATAATTCACGTTCTGTCTCCTCATTTTTGCTCCCCCCAGTGCTTTCTGTGTGGCTGTGCGCTTTAATTCTTTGCAGCTGTTCATATTTGCTCAGAGCCTTCATATTTTCTGCCTCCTCTTCTTCCCCTCTTCTTCTGCTTACTTCCTCTCTCCTTTCCTCCTCCTTCTCCTCCCTCTTTTGTGGCACTGGGGATTGAGCCCAGGACATTTCACGGAGCCTTTAAAAATTTTTTTTTAAAAAAGAAATTTGAGACAGTGTCTTGCTAAATTGCCCAGTCTGTGCTCAAACTTGCAATCCTCCTGCCTCAGCCTCCCAGTGTGCTGCGAGTATAGCTCTGTACCACTGTCCCTGGTTGAGCCTTATCCTAAGCAGCACCTCCTGGGGTATGGATGGTTCCATGCACTGGCCTGGCACATTTCTTTCTTCTTTTTAATTTTTTTTTTCTTGTGCTGGAGATTGAACTCACAACCTCATGTTTGCCAAGCAGGCACTTATGTCGCTAAGCTAAACCCCCGGCCCCTTTCTTTTTAATTTTATAGAAAATAAAACCCAACAAAACAGAACAGAATAAATCCAATCAAAACAAAGCAGTGAAATTGGTACAGAACTTCAAAGTAGGTAACAGGAAAGCAACAGTGACCGCCACAGTGTATCTCGCCATTTTCACCACAGTTGTCCATCAGATATAGCAAAATCCAACCAGCGCAGAACAGAATAAAACCAATCAAAACAGAGCACTGAGTAAAGCAAAAACAATTAATTGGAACAAAACAAAACAGAACAATATTGGATTTCAAAAACAAGATAGAAGGAAATCCCCCGCATTTGCTACAGTGCAAACCTTTATAGATGCTCAGACCACCAGCCGCAGCCTGCAGTCAGCCAAACAACACAAGCACTCAGTTGCTTTTTATACCTCAGTTGCTATTGACTCAGCCTGTCCTCCGAACCCGCTGGTTGCTCCTGAGGTGGTGGAGGTGGTGGGTAGTTGGTGTTCGGCAGCCCGCGTGCAGGTAAACTCATGGGAGGCGCTGTCTGACCCCCCCAGCCCTGCATGGCTTGCGCGGCTCACCAGAAAGGCTGGCTGGTCGGCCTGTTGGTCGGCTCCTCCCAGCCCCAGCATGGCCGATTCTCGATTCTCGATTCTCGGGAGAACTGGCCTGCATATTTCTGAAGAGATGTGGCAAAGTCTTGTGGTATTCGGTGGAGTCACCTAGTCTGGAGCCCACTGCTCTGTGGCCAGAACTCTTCAGCATTGAGTCAATGTCCCCTCCCCATGGCTTCTGGGACAGTTCTATCCTTGCTGATGCCAAGCTGCTGACCCTGGGTGGGGGCTGCTTGGGGCTCAGCAAGCATCCAGGGTGGCTGCAGACCAGCTCCCTTCTGACTCTAAGGATCAGTTCACTAATTGTCCCCTCCTTGCAGCAGGCCTGGTGGGTTCCTGGACAGAGTGCCATGCAATAAGGGTGCTTTTGCCCTGCTGGGCACGCTTTGGGATCATGGCTGGTAGAGGCTGTTTCCCTCTCCACTTTGCCATATGTTGTAGGGGTGACCAGTCTCAAAACTAAAACTAACTTTCTTCCAAGGACACACTATTAGCTGGATATGGTGGCACATGCCTATAATCCCAGAAGTCTGGGAGGCTGAGGCAGGAGGATCACAACTTAGAGCCCAGCCCAGCAATTTAGAGAACTTGTCTCAAAAAAAAAAACAAAACAAATCAAAACAAAACAAAACGCCAGGAGAGTGGATTAGTGCAAAGACTCTGGGTTGTCTCTAAAATGTCAATTTAAAAAAAATGCTATGGGGGACAAGCAGAGCTTTGCAACGGGTACACATATGTCCGAGTGAGCCTGGGACCTATGCAAAGAGACTGAGGCAAGTGGGAGTCATCAAGGGTGAGAAGGAGGAGGACTTCACGGGATATTTTGAAACAGTAATCTGAGGCCCCAGTGATTAATGACGAGTGTTGTCAGTCCAAGGTTGAGCAGATGGCTGCCGGGCAGATGTCCTTGTGGAACTTTTGTTCAAGGTCATGGTGGCCTCTGTGCAAGCTTGTGGTTCTGACAGGGTCTTTTGTGACATTCATTTCCTTCCTAACCTCCCGGCTTTGTTTGTTTTTTGTTCGGGTTGACACAAGTGACTCCATTTTGATTCTGCGGCTGTCACATTTCCTTCTTGGAGTGAATAACCTTCCGCAGAGGCCTCCTGGGCTGCGGGGAGGTGGCAGCATGGCCACCTCTAGCATTTGCTCTAAGTGGGTGGAATTCTGCAAGGGCCCACCCGCCCCTCTCCCTGCTATGCAGATCTTTGTCTCAAGCCTTACCCAGCCCTGGGTACATCAGTCACTGTGGTCACAACTTCCGGGGCCACCCCAACATTCACACCCCCGCCACACCCATGCACACAGCACACCCGCGCCATGTACACACGGCACCCACACAATACCCTCACCTGCTCTGGTGCGGACAAGGTCTTCAAGGCCTGCATGTGACACATGTGGTCCTCAGCGTGGCATTATGGGCTGGCAGTGGAACCTGCAGGAAGTAGGACCTAGGAGAGGTCCCTGAAGGGGACCATGGGATCCTAGTCTCTTCCTCTTCCTGTCTGGCTTTTCAGTTCTTGGGTCACTAGGTGAGTGGTTTTCTTCAACACTTGCTCCTACCATGCTGTATGGCTATCACCAGAGACCCAGAGCCGGGGCTTTGGGCTGGAACCTCCAGAACTGTGAGCCAAAATAAACCTTTTCTCTTTGTAAATTTATAGTTTTAGGTATATTGTTATAGCAACAAGAACCTGACACATCTATGCACATAGCAAATACACACGTGAACATGTGTACATATGCCACACACACCACACACATACACACTGCTCACCAAACACAGACTCCATGTACACTCACTACCATGCCACACGTGACACAACACCACATACCACATATATGCACAGAAACACCACACGCCATCCACGTCAGACACAGACATGTACACAGCACACGCACACACTGCACACATCACATATCATACACCCAGTGACATACACACCACACATCATATCCAGTGTCCCCCACTCGGTCTCCCTACTCGCCAGGCCCTGCGGCCTCCCAGCTGGAGCAGAGTTAACTTGATTACCGGCCTGGACTGCCTGGGCCTGCCTGGCCCTGGCGCCCCGCCGGCTGGGAGAATATTACAATCAGCAGGCGCCTGGGAGGGGAGGCGCAGGGCTGAGGAGCTATTTTTAGGCAGGCAGGTGGTTTGCAGTGAGGCTGGGAGCTCAGGGAGGAGGGGGCTGCAGAGTGTGATAGGGTTGAGGTCAGGGGTGCAGGGGACCCTGACTGAGGGCAGCCTGTCCTAAGAGGGACCAGGCCAGCTGGAGCCTCTTGGGAGGGCAGGGAGAGCCAGAGAAAGAAGTAGAGTGCCTTGCCCTGGCTCTGACCAGAGCAGACCCTGCTGGGTGTGGGGACTGAAGCTTTGTAGGCCTTTTGGGCTGTGAGCCAGGGATGGCAGGCAGGGGGAGTGTGACATAGCTCTAAAATGGGCAAAGAGGAGGCATGGTAGTACACACCTCTCACCCCAGCACTCTGGGAGGCTGAGACAGGAGTGTTAGGCAGAAAGTTAGATGTTAGCAGGCCTGGAGACTGGCAGCTAGGGGCTACTTGAAAAGTAAAGAACACATGTTCTCCCATCACCTTTTCCTTTGCTTTCTTCATCATTACCTAGAATTCACACAAGACTGTAGTTTCAAACTTCAGTCCCGGACAGTGGAAACTGCTCTTCTTAGTGAGCTGATAAGGCCCACAGGTGAGGGGCTGGGAGAACCTCAGGGTCTCAGCACTACACAGGAACCTTCCATCTCTCCCACCCCGGGATCATGAACCACAAGTCACTCAAGTTGTGTTAGTCACCCTTCCGTTGCTAGGACCTCACAGTTTAAGGGAGGACAGGTTTACTTTGGCCCATGGTTTCAGAGGTCCCAACTCATGGCCTGCTGGATCCACTGCAAAAATGTCACGGTGGAGTGGCATGGAGGAGAGCTGCTCACCTCACGGCATCCAGGAAGCAGAGCGAGAGGGAAAGAGCCCAGGAGAGGAAGGGGTGGAGACAAAGGGGCACCCTTACCACCTCCCACAGGGCCTCAGCTCCTAACAGTCCACTGGGCTATGAACTCGTGGGTGGGTTAACCTGCGAATGAGCTCAGTGCCTTCGTGAACCAGTCACCTCTGTATGCCCCGCCTCTGAACATTACTGCATTGGGGCTCAAGACTTCAACACACATGTCACTGGGGGACACTTCATATTAAAATGGTACTTCTCTAATGCCCATCACTTCTGTGGGCATCAGGCCCCTGGGCTGGAGAATGGAGAATGTACCCAGCTTAGAGGGCTGTGATGAGGGTTAAGGGGGGGTATAACCTGCAAAACCCCTGGAGGGGGTCTATTCATTTCCCAGTGGCTGCAGTAACGAATGTCTACACAGTGGCTCAAAAAACACACATTTATTATCTAACCATTCTAGAAGTCAGCACTTCTGAAATCAAGGCATTAACAGAACTGATTCCTTCTGGAGACTTCTGGAGGGAGGGTCAGTTCCCCTGCTTTTCCAGTTCCTAGGGCTGTGGCCCTTTCCTGCCGCCATCTTTGAATCTGTCTCTGGACTGCATTTGTTCCTATCTCTGACCCTTTCTTTCCCATTCCTGAGGACCCTTGTGATTGGATTGGATAATCTCAGATAATCTAGGAAGATTTTCCCATCTCAAAATCCTTAATCTCATCTACAAAGTCCCTTTTATTGCACAGGGCTTTTAATGTCACATATTCACAGCTTGAAAAAATTAAGACATGGATATCTTTTTTTTTTTCCCAGATACCGGGGGTCAAACTCACGATCGCACGCTTGCAAGGCAGGCACTTATGCCGCTGAGCTAAATCCCCAGCCCCAGGACAGTGGACATCTTATTTATTATTTATTAAAAATTTTTTTGTGGTACTGGGGATTGACTACAGGGTTTTGAATGGCGCTACATTCCTAGCCCTTTTTTAACTTTTTATTTCGAGACAGAGTCTCACTATGTCAATAAATTACCTAGGAAGGCTTCAAACTTGCAGTCCTCTTGCCTCAGCCTCCCAGTGTGCTGGGTTTACAGGCCTGTGCCACCATGCCTGACCTGGGGGAATTATTCTATCTCGAGTGTCTCCCAAGTGTGAGAGAGGATAGTGCCCCGCACCTGGGCAGGGAGATACAGGTTCCACATCTGGCTATTGGTTCACAGCGGGGCTTTCTAGCCGCTGTGAGGAAATGGTGGTCCTGTTTTTGGTAAAAAGTGACCCCAGGAGGCTGGACGTCGTGGTGCACCCCTATAATCCCAGCACTTGGGAGGCTGAGGCAGGAAGATCACAAGTTTGAGCTCAACCTGGGCAACTTGATGACTAAGCTAAACCTTGTCTCAGAATAAAAAGGTCTGTAGATGTTGTTCAGTGTGAAGCCCTGGGTCCAATCCCCAATAAAACACCCAGACAGACAGACACACGCACACAATTGAGGGTGCTCTACACATAATCCATATCCTCAAGGCAGTTTCCTCTCCTATTCTAGAAGTTTGTACCATGCTAACTGATGTCTAGTCCTTCAAAGCCCTTTTGTATGCATTTATATTCAAACACCAAGACAGACTGGGGAGACCTCCGCCATCCTTTTTTTTTTTGGTACTGGGAATCAAACTCACAACCTTGCAATTGTAAGGCAGGCGCTTATGCCTGCTGAGCTAAATCCCTGGCCCTTCTCCTCCATACTTAGAATCATTAAATACACATGTGTATTTTTGGGGGTTAGCTTCCAGTATCAGATCTGTACTTTAATTACTAGAGAGTTGGAGGTGGGTAAATGCACTGGGGACCCCCCTCCAAAGGGCATTTGGACCACCCCCTCCAGGTGAGTGTGCTGGGGTCTGTGATTTTCTCTGGCTCATGAACTTTGGTTTATTTTGTTTGTTTGGTTGGATTTTGAGACAGGGTCTTGCTATATTTAGATTGGCCTTCAAGACCTTAAATTTGTGGCAATCCTCCTGCCTCAGCCTCCTGAGTGCTGGGATTACAGGTGTGTGCCACTACATTTGGCATGAAATTTGTTTTTTCTGCAGGTGTGCTGGTCCATGGTGGTATTAAGATAATCACCAGAAGCGTTTGGGCACTGATCAGTGGGCTTGAGAGACTTCATGTGGCTGCATGTGGGGGTCAGGAGGTCCTCAGGGAGAGACCTCAAAGTGGGTCCCTTTGGCTATGGTTATATTTCATCTCCAGATCAGCTGTCCTGGTGCAAGCCACCCGCAGTCAATCCACCTGGCCCTCCCTCTGCTCAGCCTGGGATGACCTCACTGGATTTGGTGGAAGAAAATGAAAAGAAGAAAGCGCTTTCAGTTGGCCAGCTCTGGCTGTGGACAGGAGTTTGCCCCTAAGCAGTTGAGTGTACGGGGCCAGGATGCAAGCAGGGGGAGGATTCTGAGGCTCTTAAAGTGGGTTAACTGAAGAGATCTATCCCCAGCCCAGAGAAGCCAGCACCAGGAGGCCACAGGCCCAGCCCTGGTGGTCAGTGTCCCCAGAGACCACAGGCAGGACCAGCACCAGGAGGGAGGAGCTGCTGCAGAGGCAGGCCTGTAACGCAGGTCAGGCCCGGGCCTGCCTCCTGGCCGCCCAACACGGCCCTCCCTCCCTGGGTTTGCCTTTGGCCCTGCTGGAGCATCAGGCCCGTGCTTACTGTGCACTCAGGGCACTAGAGGAGCCCGGTGTTGCCTGGTTGGGTCATCCCAGGTAGGCAAGGCTTGGGTGGGTGTGGTTTCCCAGACTGGAGCTCCAGGCCCTGGTTCCCACCCCATCCAACCCAGAAGCTGGTTTCCCCAGCCCTTCTGGATTTGCTCCCACTTCCATTTCCTCTGTCTGTGGCAGCTGTCCCCTCCCGCCTGGATGAGCCCAAAACAGACTGAACTGGGAGCGGATTTGGCTCTGGAATGCTAATCACACCCAGCCAGTGACCAGACAGGCAGGCCTGGGAGCTGAGTGCTGCCGCAGCCTCTGGCTCTATCTGCCGGCCACGGGGAGAACTGCAGGGGAGGTCCGGCTGCAGAACCAGGTCCTCCTAATGCAGCCGGGTCATTCTGAGTTAAGCTAAGCTGTCTGTGCCCTATTCCTTTGCACAGAGGATTCAGTACTCGGCTTTCCACATAATTACTCAGCTTAGCTGGGTCTGCCAGGACTTGGCGGCAGGTTCTTTGCAGGAGCAGCTCTTTTGCCATCTAATTGCCCTCATTGTGGGTACCCCACTGGCTCCACCCCTGCCTTTCACTGCTCTCCAAAGCCTGGTCCTTGGCTTTGTCAGCCAAAGGTGTCAGCCACCTCATTTAGTCACTAGCACCATACATGCAATTGCTGGTTTTTGTTCCTTGCTGTGGGGGACAGGAGATAGACAGGAGGTGGCCAGAAGGCCTGAATGGCTGTCCAAGTGCCAGCCAGGGAGGTTAATTGGAGCTTCAAAGTGGATGCAGAGTGGTTAATCTGTGCCCATGGGACAGGTGGCTGAAGATGTGCCCATGGGGTGGAAATGGGGCTGGAGATGAGAGGAGAGGAGTCTCTCCTGGTCCCTGTTATCCCTCACCTCCTGCTCACTGGGGCACCACTGCAGCCTTCTGAACACTGTCCCCAGTGTCCCTGCAGAGCCGGGCATCACCCAAGCTGACTGAACTGCAGTCTGAGCTTTGCCCCAGGCTCCCAGGTCCCAGCTTGCACATAAACAAGACCTTCCTCATTGAAATTTGTGAAGCTTCAGTGGAGAATCATGGAACCAAGCTGCTCAGCACGTTTGACATCCTGTTCTCTCCCTCTGCAGGGTGAGGTTCAAGCCCTTCAGGCAGGCTGGCAAAGCCCTCCTTGTGGGTCCCAGGCTGCTAGTAAGCGCTGTAAATCCATTTTAGGTTCAATCCCTTAAGCCCATCCCGCCCTCCTTGTCTGCTGAAATGCTACCCAGCCTTCAAGGCCAGCTCAAATGGCCCAGTGCCATCTTCTCCTCCTGGGTAGCTTGATGGTGGCAGTGCGCCCTAGTACTTGCTCTGCTGAGACATTCAGAGGTAGCTGTCTTCTCTGGAGTCCTGCAGTACTCAATCCGCATTTTTCTCATGGACCTGACTTGCAGACAGGCCTTGAAAGGCAGGAGTAGATTCATACGGAGAAAGAGCTCGGGGCAGCTGGCGTCTCCAAAGCGTGGCTTATCCCCACCTCCTTTCTCAATAGGAAGAACTTGAGGTGTTTTAGGTTCTGGGATTCCCCTTTGGACTGCTAGACCGGAGCTGAAGGGGAGGGAAGGCCTTATGTGGTAAGCCCTGGAGCAGATGAGCAGAGACCATCCTAAACCGAGCCCCCTGATCTGACTCTTCAGTCCTAGGTCCTGCCTGTTTAGGTGGCTCCAAGATCCTATAAATAGCAACTGTACCCCAAACAGAGCTAGTATAGAGCTTCACGCAGCACCACAGGCAAAGTCCAAAGGACAGTGACGTGCAGTTATGTTCTTTATAGTAGTGGAAACCTTAACCTAACTGTCTGGCAGTGGAGTGGAGCATAGGTAATGTATTTACCCTAAGGATTATCCATGACTGGGAAAATATGTTCTGGTGAACTTGTCGGGTGTGGTGGCTCAGCTCCAAAATTGGCTCCCCAAAACCAGGCCTCCTGGTGCTCAGAGCCTTGTGCAGTCTCTTCTCACAAGGCACCTGGGCTTCCCTGCAACTGGCTGTAACCGACAGGTCAGGGCCCAGATGAGGCCGGGCTAGCACAGGGCCTTGCTTTTATATTCCAGGAACTCTGAGCCACGCAGCTGCCTAGAGGCCCTCGTGGCAATGCCAGCTGTGCCACCACCTCCCAGCTGTGGCCACGGCCTCGGAGATTCCAGCCCAGCTCAGTGACCGTGGCCTGAGCACACGGCCTGCGGAGCAGAATCGCTCGAGCCGTGTCAACTGCAGAATCCTGAGACAGAAGATGGCCCGAGATCAACTTTGCGTAGCAGTCACAAAGCAAAAGGTCAGGCTAAAAATGTTCCGGGCAGGGTCTCAACTTGCAAACTGTGAAACCAAGGGGGATAATCGCTACCAGGGATTACTTTTCTGCTTTTTCAGTCACATTTTTATGCAATGAGTAGGAATGATTTAAGGAAACCGTCAGGCTTCATGATAAAATCCACTTTAGCTTTAAAGACCCTGTACGAACCTTGGAGTGAAGGGTGCGAGCTCCTTCTCAGGACTGGAGCTCAGCCTCTGCCTCTGAGGCCACAGCTTTGGGGAACAGACTGGGCCAGCACAGGGGGCACCAATGTCCTTTTTATCCCCTGCTCCTCAACCCCACAGAGGCCTTCTTTCATGCCCTGAAGCAAATGTTGACTCGGCTGCTGGTGCTTTCTTTGCCTCCCCCACCCCCCTTTGGCAGCTCAGGCTGTGGCGTCAGGAGATGACGCTGGTGGGGCAGGTGAGGGGACAGTGGCGGCTCACACAGAAGACGGTGCTGCCAGCTCAGCCAGGAAGCAGCTTCTGGATTAGCTGCTGAATCACCACCCACGAGGGCAGAAGGCCATCAGGGGATCAGGGAGTCGACCTTATCAGGCCACATGTGGGGACATTAAGGGTACAAATAGCAGGGCTGAGCAGAGCAGGGACTGACAGACTGCGTCTTATGCTACTTCAGAAATAAGGGGGTTTAGACTTTCTTGAAGCTACTGATGCCTTTACCTAATATTTAAATAACACCTTGCTGCAATCTATAGGGAAAGGGGGTGACAGACGTTCCAAAGTCAGCTCTGACAGGAAAGAAAGCACATCTACAGAGGGGACCTTGAAAAAGAAAATCAAAGTTTGCTTTTATTGTCGTGCCAACAGACCAGCCGCAGTGGGGAGGGTGTTGAGAATGCTGATACAACACTCATTATTACAGCAAATTAAAGTACAAAGGTCTCCGAAACGGCTTTACAGTGACATGATGCCTTAATAAATTAAGAACCTGCTGTTTGTGGCCCAAGCCTCACTTCATGTTTTTGACAAAGTCTTCCCCTTTCTTGATGGAGGCCTTCAGCTCAGGAATGGCTTCGGCGATCATCTTCTCCTCGAAGGGCGAGACCTTGCCGATGCCCAGGTTCTTTTCCAGACCGTTTTTCTGGAGGACAGAGGAGAGCAGTGACATTAGAAAATGAAGCTTCCGAGAGTCAGTGTGCTCCAGGAAACCCCATGTTCACTGGCTCTGGGCTGCACTGACCCGGGATGGTGGGTCTGAGCTGGGCTGGGAGGTCAGCGGACCGCCCAGGGGGACCCTGGCTCTGTGGTTTACTGCATAGGGGACTTTGGACTATTATCTCTACATTAATCCTAATTAGTAGCACTTAATACGATAGCACCTACTTCCGTGTTCTAGTTTCCTCCCCAAGCTGGTCAAGGACTGAAGAAACACTTTAATGTTCACCTGAATTGAATGTAATTAAGCTGATGAAGTCAGGAAGAAACCCATGTCTCCGTCACTGTGTCACCTCCCCAAACTGAGCAACATTTGTGCCACTGCTTCACACTGAGCTTCCTGCCACAACCCACACACCTGGGCAGTGAACTTAGCTGCTCAGTGCCTGTCGCCCGCCCCTGGGAGCCCCAAGGTCATGGCCATGTCTCAGGGGTCTCTGACCAGCACAGCATCTATGGGAAGACCCTGGGTGGCGCGGGACGAGGCAGCTCCTCACCTGCCTGACTTCTGCAGCTGCCGCACGTGAAAGGAAGAGCTCGCAGGATGGCTTAAGGGACCCCATGGATCTGCTGGCTGGGGCTCAGTGAGAGCTAACCAGACCACACAGCTGCCCCTAACAGCCAGGCAAAGCCAGCAACGGGATCAGTCCCCATCCTAGAGCCAGCACACGCCCAGGAGGAAAACCCATGGGCGAAGGGTCAGGCACCAGGGATGCCTGAACAAGGCCACAGCCGGCAGCACCTGCAGGCCTCCTGGGAAGAGTGAGGTTTCGCAGGCACCAAAGCCAGACACGGATGAATGTGTGTGAGACGGTGCTGGGCTGGCACAGGGAAGCCGTGTGCTACAGGGCTGCCCTGGCGTCTTCTTAGCACACGCTCAGCACCCGCTGTCAGATGCATGGCGAGACACGCATTCGTTAGCAAGAAATCTCTCTTGGCTCTCAATTCTGAGATGTGCTTCCACCCTCACAAGCCTGCACCCACCACCGCACCAGGCAGTGGCACAGGGCTGTGGCCGAGGAAGTCTGCACCTCAGAGCCAGGCGATGGGCACCTCCTCTCCCTCCCAGCGGGATACATACCCCCAGCAGCAAGGGCGTGGAGAAGTAGGGGCACTCCGTTTCTTTTGACTGAATAAAAGAGCACTCGACAACTCCCTCCTTTCCGTTCATCGCATCCACCAGGGAGAAGACAAAGCGGGCACCGGCATACGCCATGGACAGGGTGGCAGAGCCTGGAGAGCAGACAGGTTAGTCTGGCTGTGCTGCAGGCCCAGAACCCAGAGGGCCCTGCTCTGAGGCCAAGGACCTGCAGACTGCTCAGTCACCATGGAGAAGTCTGGTCAGCATCCCTGAAATTTACTCTTGATAGGGCATGGAATTGGTTTTGGTGATCTGAATCCCTCACAGCCCCACAACAAGCTGAGAGGCTATTTATTTATTTATTTGAGACAAGGTCTTGCTGTGTAGTGCAGGCTGGCCTTGAACTCACTATGGCCAGCTTGGCCTTGAACTTGTGGCAATCCTTCTTCCTCAGCCTCCTAAGTGCTGGGATCACAGGCGTGCACCACACCTGGCTGAGCTGCTGTTTTCTATGGACCTTATCATGTGAGGGCAAATGCAACCCAGAAAAGCACTGCTCTCTGCCCAGGGACAGCAACCCTTCTCTGTCCCTCCCAGGGCCTTGGGTGTTGGCCCCGACCCTGGCACTGCCCCTCAACTCTACCTGCTCCGGCCTTGGCCTTTACCACTTCCGTGCCGGCCTCCTGGATCCGCCCAATGAGTGTCGCCAGCTGGTCTTGGGGGAAGTCCACTTTGGGGGTGCACTGCAAGCCAAGCCACAGTCATGAGGGCAGCTTCGGGCTCCTCTTGGTGCAGTCCCCAAACCCACCCATCCTTGTCCTCAGGGCTGGCTCCTTCCTCTGCACTGCCCAGGAAGCCAAGACCACCTCTTCATGGAGAAAAGGTGAAGACAAATCCTCTACTCATTTTTAAAAACTTTTTACATTTTGGACTAATTTCACAGCAAAGTTGTAAACAAAACACAGAATTCCACAGGCTTTCTCTAGTGCCAGCATTTGTACAACCAGAGTATAGTTACAGTCAGAAGATGAACGTCAGGGTGTCACCATCTAAAGCACAGAGCTTATCCCAGTCACCTGTTTGCTCACGAGCACCCTGTCCTGCTCAGCAGCTCGCCTTGCGTTTGTTTATCACAAATTCCTCAGCTTTTCCTGATCTTTCCTGACATTTTTATTGATTGCTAAATTTGCAGAACGTTTGATTTGGCCATGTGAGACGTCTCTCCGTGACTTCTTGTAAGGTTAGACATGGCAAAAACATTACAAATAATGTGAGACTGCTCTCAGTGCACTGCTTTCAGGGCTTTGAGGCTGGTGTGACAGCTCTCATTCTTGGAGGTGCTAAGCCTGTCTCACCTTACTTTTCAACAAAGCACTTTTGCCCACGGTGACCTAACCCCACCCAGGGACATTTCCCGCATGGCTCTGATTATGTGCTGGAGCCAGCCATTCTGACCCCCGGCTCACAGGTCAAGATCAGGAAAGCCCCAGACAGCAGTGGGGCGGGGGTGTCGCCACATTCCCGGCTGCTCCTTCACAGAGGCCTTGGGAAGCCGCTCATGCGCACATACCTGAGAGATCAGGGGGATGATGGTCTTCCCGGCGTGACCGCCAATGACAGGAACGTTGACCCGGGCTGGATCCAAACTCTGCTCACCAAAACATGCAGCTTGACTAACAGACACAAGCTCCCAAGTAGAAACCACGTCATGTCTACGTCAAGCACCAGGCCAGGGAACCCACAGGACCCAGAGGAAACATGGGCAGAGACGCCACGCAGCTCCAGCTGCGCCCAGTGCGCAGCCCCACCGCACGGCAGGTCACCGAGCAGGTGCAGGAGGGCCAGCAGTTGCCTGGGGAGGTCCCCACAGGCCCTCCCTCCACAGAGCTGGGACTGTGCCTCGGCGGGTCCCCACCGGCCTGGCATCCTCGTAGAAGCACAGCTCCTATGTGCTCTTTTCCAGACGAGTCATTCTCCAGGGAGCCCAGGCTCACACCCCGCGTTCTGTCACACACAAGTCAAACTTCTTTTCCCTCATCTCAGGGAAAAATGTCAAACCTGCTCCAGGACATGCAGGGGTGACAAGTCTGGCAACTCAAATTCATCACGATGGAAAGAACAAAACTGAACGTGGGGGCCAGGGATATAGCTCAGTGGTGTAAGTGCCTGCCCGGCAAGTACAAGGTCCTGAGTTCAATGCTTGATGCAAAAAACAAAAACCAAAAACTGAATGCAATCAAAACGCATGGCTCAGGTTAGCACGGCTGACTCTCTTGATGACTAGAGGCACAATGTCCTCAAGAATCTGCGAGCCAAGTATTTCTAGAAGCAGACAAAGAGAATCTGGTGTGTGCCTGTATGACGATGACATGGAGGTGAGCAGCTTCCGAGGCCATGCCACCCTCCCCAAAGGCCACGACCGCAGAGGGGCACAGGGGTGCCAGCCCTCCGGCCAGCCCACATTCAGGTTCTGCTTCCCCATGGGTTCTACCACACTCCAGCGACACAGACACAATCCGTTGTCTCCGGAAGTCAAGTGTCTCGGCAAGACACTTCCTTCACTACTTGGAGCCCCCAAGCCTGGGGCCACACCAATGGATCTCAGTGGCCTCAACATCTAGAACAGGCCCTTTTGCTGAGCCGCAGTATAAATTTTCATGCAGGGCTGGCAGAAGGAAGTAAGGGGCACAGGAAGTAT
Organism: Hydrochoerus hydrochaeris; assembly: GCA_004027455.1. Classification (NCBI taxonomy): domain Eukaryota; kingdom Metazoa; phylum Chordata; class Mammalia; order Rodentia; family Hydrochaeridae; genus Hydrochoerus; species Hydrochoerus hydrochaeris. The sequence goes on along the minus strand of PVLA01006421.1, from coordinate 78,906 downwards.
GCTGTGGGCCCAACAGTCCTGTGTGCACCTGCCACCAAGCTGTGTCAAGACACTGCCTGCTTCTGAGGCTCTCATCTACCAGGTCAGTACAAAATGGCCCAAGGCTCAACAGGACACCTCTGGTCCCAGAGGACAGGGTCTGCTGGATCCACAATCAAAATGATTTACAAGCAGGTTGTGCAGGGCACCAGAGACTCCAGATTGGGTGCTGGCACCAAACCAAAGCCACCTCAGACAAGCCAGCTGGATCAGAGCAGTGGCCCATGATGTCGGGTAGCTGGCAGGGCTGGATCCCTCAAGGTGAACTATGACAGATGGCCCAGGGAAGGGAGCCGGAGCTAGAGGCTGTGGACAACAGCTCCGGTATCTTAGGATCTGTGGGACTTTTCTGAGTTCATCATGTGTGCTGACTTTGTCACCTTTTGTCTAAGGACCAGCAGGTAAATTCTGGTGGCCCCCGTTTCTAGAGGCACTGAGAATGGGGGAGACAGGGAAGCATGATCCAAGTATGGCCACCAAGAAACCCAGGAAAAGTCCGCGTCCAGCTGCAGCTGAGAAGAGGGCAATCTGTACCCACATGGCCTGCTGATGGATCGCCTCCCAACACCTGCTGATGGATCGCCTCCCAACAGTGGAGCTGCTTTCCCCAAGGGGGCAAGCTACAACATTTTATGTTTGTATGTATATGTCTGTCTGTCTGTCCATCTGTAGTGGGGATTTAAATCTCCGGGGCCCCTTTTAAAAATCTTTTAAAAATTTCTGACACTAAGTTGCCTGAGTGGGGCTCAAACTTACGGTCCTCTTGCCTCAGCTTCCCAGAGTGCTGGGATTATAGCCCTGTGCTGCCAAGCTGGTTTAAAAATATTTAAGTTTCCAGGTCTAAGTACCAGTAAAAGGGCTAGGGTGGCTGAAAAAGTTAAAAAAGGTGACCCTGCTGGGGATATAGCTCAGTGGAACAGTGTCTGCCTGGCAAGCACAAGGTCTCAAGTTTGATTCCCAGTACAAAAAAAAAAAAAAAGTGACCCAAACACTGAAATACTCCTTACCTTCAGCTCTGCCACAAAAGTGTTGGCTCTGACAATGTCCAGGGTTGTCACACCAAAGATCTTGTTGGGGTTGTACACGCCGTGCTTCTTGAAAACTTCTGCTGTGATTGGGATGGTGGAGTTAACCTAGCAAATCCAAGGGACAGGTATGATGTACCCTGCATTCTAAGACCAGAGCCAAGGGACAGAAGGGAAGCATCCTTCATCAGACCGCTGAGCAGTCTGAAGGTGCCACATTAAATTGCCCTGGGTGGTAACTTTGTTTATAGGAAGCCTTGCAAGAAAGGACAGGGCACGCCGTGTTGACGACACCATCCTGTAGCAGGGGCCTCTCACTCCCTCGGTGCTGTCAGCCATCATCTTAGACGCAGGATGCTGGCTCTGGGGCTCTGCTGCCCGGCTGGGTCTTACTAGAAGCAGATGGACAGGCTCAGCCCCCAGCGCTGACCTGTGCTGCACTCCGGCAAGTCCCCGGAACTCGCTAGCTCTGCAAATGACAACACCTGACTGCAAAGGCAATTACGCTACTGTGCCAGCTACATGACTTAATATAGGGTGAATGCTTAGTGCATTACCTGGTACACAGAGAGAATAAGAAAGTGAAATAAAACAGCAAGCACCTGTTAGTTCCCAGCGAAAGGAATGGCTACTATTGACTCCATCCACCCAAAGAAGGCAAGGAGGGGGCAGATAAGACTTCTGTCTGAGGCCAGAAGCGTAAGCGCTAGGCAAGTACCAGCAGCCTCGTCCCTGTCATTGTCACTGCATTTTCTTTTCTTTTCTTTTTTGTCTTTTTGAGACAGGGTCTCGCTATGCAGTTCAGGCTGGCCTTGAGCTCACTTTGTAGCCCAGGCTGGTCTTGAACTCGCAACGATCCTCCTGCCTCAGCCTCTCAAGTGCTAGGATTACAAGCATGAGCCACCACGCCTGGCTGTCACTGCATTTTCACACAGATCCTTCTTGCATTCACACACTGGGACCCAGATACGCCAGGAGACGAGGAAGCAGAGGACAGCTGTTAAACACAACCCAGAGGTCCTGCAGCTCAGGCCCAGGGACCAGGCCTGTCCTCTCAGTTGGCCAGGCAGGTGTGGGGGGTGTACTAGATGATGTCAATGTCAGGAGATGGGAACTATGGAAACCTAGTAACTGTGCACCTCAAGTAGAATATAATACAGAAAGGAGCCCATGGGCTGCCATGACCACGGCTGAAAGGATCCTTGAGAATGAATGCTTTTCCAGGTGGGGAAACGGAACAGATGGGAGGTGATCTGTCCAAAGACACACAGTTGGTGAAGATCTACATTCCAGCTCCCATTTAGCAGAAGTAACTTTCAGGACTCATCAGTGCACCCGACGCATCGCCCCCCGCGTGGATCTGCCACTTTCCCCCCAAGCGTAGCCATGCACTTCTGCTGCCAGCTGGGAGCAGCAAGCGCAGCACATGACTGCCCGCACTCACCGGGTTGGCGATGATGCAGATCATGGCTTCAGGACAGTGCTGGGCACAGGCTGCAGTGAGGGTGGCCACAATCGTGGCGTTGGTATTGAACAGGTCATCCCGTGTCATGCCTGAAATGATCCAGCACGAGATGCTCATGGAGACTATTTCCAGATAGTTGCCGGGTGCTGAGTGTTCACCGTTATAGGAAATTACACAGGAGCAGAGCAGGGGCCCCTTTTCAGACAACTGTCTGCAGGGAAAACAACCCAGGGTGGCAAGTGCCAGAACAGAGGTCTGGGGGAGGCTGGGGGGTGAAGGAGGGGACTGAGGCTGAGAAGGGTCATCGGGATGAGCGGGAATCCCAAGGCAGAACTGAGGATAGGAAAGGGCATTGCAGGTACGACAAGGAACAGTGAGACACTGGGACTTGGGGGAACACAGCAGACCCTGCCGGCTTTGAACACCAGTCTGGGTGTGACCTTGAGGCTCCAGGCAATGGGGAGCCCTTGCCGGTTTCTGTAGCACAGAGACCGGATTAAGTCCGTGGAATGGAAAGCCCCTTTCTCGGCCAGTGCAGAGGGGGGCGGAGGCAAGGCTTTCTAACACACACCTGGTTTTCTGGGGACTCCAGCTGGAATGACCACAACATCACTACCTTTCAGGCAGTCTGGCAGCTGCTCGGGTCCGAGGTAGCCTAGGAAAAGCATGGATGAGAGATATCACATTGTTTCTGATCCAGTGAGGCAAGTTCCTCTCAGGGATAAAGGCTGGGAAGTGTGGCCCACACTTGGCCTTAGCAAGGGCTACAGGGCCCCACCTGGGATGTGGCATCCACTGCCTGTGAGATTGCAGGCTGGGTGGCAAGAACAGCCCCCTTCAGAATGGATGCGGTCCTCAGTTTCCACAAAACTGAACCCCGCTACTCAGTGGTCCACATCCTGCCTGGCCTCGTTGGAATGGCTATAAACCCACTTTAGTGTCACCCCATAAAACTCCCTAAGTGTAAGTTATCAAAAGGAGGGCACAACTGAAGGCCACAAGACAGGATGCCCTAGGCTGATCATCAGGGACTCTTAGCATCTGCACTGACTCTGTTTACTCCTGTTACCTGGCGACAAAAGCATGCTTTGGAAGACTGCAGAGAAACCTACTAGGATGGCCAAAATCTACTGATTTTAACTTTTTTCCTACTGTGACAGCACCGAGAAACTCACATATCCAGAAAAATGGGTACCGTGGGAGGTTCACAAATAGGCCACCAGCTGCCCAGCCATGAACAGCAGAGCAAGACTGAACACAGTCACCTTGCCCACTTAGCTGGGGATGGCAGGTGTACACCTTCCTGGACAGCGACTGGTACTTCACAGTAAAAGCTTTGAAGGATTTACACACAGCAAATCTACTCTAAGTACTCTAAGAAGCAAGATGTAAAGATTATTTAATGCAATTTATAAACAGCCAAATGACCAACAGTATAGGTCCAGTAAATAAGTGATAAAATTATAGGACAATTTTAAAAGGATTTTAAAAATACATTTGGTGACATGCACAAACACTGTATGAAGGTCAAACACACAACCGTGAATGATTCACCTATGAGGAAGGGTGGATCTTGCTAAGGCGCCACCAGAGAAGGGAGCACTGGGTGGAGGAAAGGTGGCATGTGGCACACCAGGGGATGGCACCTCCCACTGTCCCCAAGGGCCTTCTGACACTTCCCGTTTCCTCATCCTCATACTTTTCAAGTTAGCAAAAGTTAAAAATTGCGAAGCTTGGACCATGTTATTTTTCTAAGATGCCGCTGTTTATAAATTTTCATAGAGCCAAGCGCAAAATGTAAACTGTGTTTAAAATTGAGTTCTAACATGAACATGGAACCCTGCAGAGCATGTAAACAAATTCTCCATCTAAGAGCCTGTTCTCAAACTTGGATCACAGTGGGGATGGTAGTGTCTCCAGGGTGGGCTGCCCCATACCTTTCACAATGGCCCTGGTCTCAATGTGGCTCAGATCCGCGGCCACCCCAGGTGTGTGTGCAATATCGTAGAGGGTCAGGCGGCTCACTAAGGGGCTGTTCTTTAGTAGGAGTGATAGGGGCTGCCCGATTCCTCCAGAAGCCCCGAGCACGGCTACTTTAGCATTGTTCTGAAAAGAGGAAGAGAAAAATGGCTTTTAGGACAGAATTTGCATTAAAAGCATTCTGCAAAACACGGCACTGGGCTTCTTTTATTAAAGTGATGCCAAAAGCTAGACACAGTCATATTTCTACCAGTTTTATTCTGTAGAATTGTTTGAATTGGCCTATTTTCAAATGGGAAGAACTTAAGTCTACAAATGTTATGATAGCTCTTAAGCTTTCTGAAAAGATAACAAAACAAGCTGCTATGGCCAGGCATGGTTGCACATGCCTGTAATCTCAGTACTCAGGAGGCTAGGCAGGAGGATCGCTGTAAGTCTGAGCCCAGCCTGGGCTATACACTGAGTTCAAGGCCAGCCTGGACTATATAGTGAGACCCTGTCTTAAAAACAAAAGGAAAGAAACCAAACTTGCTATGATCAATCAGGCAGCTGGACTGCTAACAACCTTACCTTTAATCTGCAGTTTTTTAGAGTTTTTCTCTAAACACAAGGAGACCCTAGCAACAGGCATATGGGGTGACAAGAATGAAGACCCTTGCTGATTTTGGGGAGAATGTGGGTGGGGGTCAAATGCAGTGAGAGGAAAGGGAAGTACAGCTATCTCGGGGTATCCACAGGGGATCAGCTCTAGTGTATCCAATACCAAAATCCCCAGTCACATTTGCATATCGCTCTAAGTTCCATAAGGCATCTGTAATGACTTATAATACCTAGTGCACTGTAAATGTTAGGGAAATAGTTGTTACACTGTACTGTTTAGGAAGTGACAAAACACATTTTTATGTGTTCAGTACAAAGATCATACTTTCCCTTTTGAAATTTCAATCAAGGTTGGATGAATCTGTGAACCTGGCCCCTGCAGCTATGGCTGACCACACATTCTACAATAATCATTGCTTTGGCTATCAAGAACCCAAAACCAAGATAAGTGTTTTTCTGCTTAGGAACTTAAAATCTAAAAGCAACCAAAATCTGAATTCAAACAGGTGCTGGTTTTTTTTGGTGTGTGTGATGATTGGGGATCAAATCCAGGGTCTCACACATGCTGGGCAAGTTCTCTACCACTGACCAAGCCATCTTCATTTGTTTGTTTGTTTGTTTATTTATTTATTTATTGAGATGAATCTTATTGTTGCCCAGGCTGGTCTCAAACTTCTAAACTCAAGCCCTCCCCCAAGTAGCTGAGATAACGTGTATGGGGCTGCACCTGGCTAGCTTTTCTGCTTTTAAGCACTGCCCTCAAAGGTGGACCCGATTTCCCAGAAACTTTAACTAGCTGGACCAACCCAGACCTGAAGTCTGGCATTGTCACCCACTGTGGGCCTTGCCTCACATCTTAGGAATTCCCGGACTCTGGTCTTACAGTCCAGTTCTGGGAGGCATTCCACTGGTCCCACATGCTCAACTGTCCATCTATGCCCTCTCCCCTTACCTCTCACCAAGTGGGATTTCTAGCCAGCACATATCAGACATCTACAACCATCTTCTACCTCTTCTTCCTCCCACATCAGAGCCCTCCACTCAGGACACGAGTGAGGTGGCATCTCAAACACCATCCCAAGCTGTTCCACCTGTCCAACCCCATGCTGTCCACTACTTCTTTATCTGGTTCCACCGGGTCCTTCCTCCTAACATCCTAAGCCCCCTTCATTCATTCCCTTGCATGGAATCTACAGAAGCTCCTCCTGTGCCACATCCTGGCCTGGTTTCCAAGGCTGACCAGAAGAGCAGTTCCAAAGTGGGCAGCTTAAGACAATCTCGAGAGGGGAAAAGGATGAAAAGCTCAAATTTGCATTTTTACTTTTATCTAACAAAGAATTAAACTCTACCAAGTAGTACATGAAATTCCAAACAGTACATGAAGTGAGCACAACTGGGTGGGCGAGGGAGGTAATGTCCTGGATTCTTTGTTTTCTCTGGATTGAGGTGATGTTCTTGTTTGCTCAAGTTTATTAACTATGTTTACAGCTGTAAAAACAAGACCCTCACTAGTGGGATCTCTATAGTGCATTGAAACAAAAGGAAAATCTTTGAGACTACAATGGTTTCCTGAACTCTTTGTAAAGAGCTGTCTTTCAAACCCACTGACCTTTACTGGGCTGAGGCCCGGCTATCAACTGTTCTGAAAACGAATATACAGTAATTCTCCATCTACTTTAAAATGTAAATCTGCTATGGTTTGTTTCTAAATTTGTTTCTATCATGATGCATTTATTAGAATATATGTGGAAGTAGATCTACCAGGATGCTTTGCTCCACACATTTTTACTGTTGAGGACATACAATCCAAAGCCTGAAGGTCAACCCACCATTGGCTCAAGTGTACTTTTCTGACTTCATCAGCTGTCTCTTCAACATCTCCACCTGGATGTTTGATTGGTATTTTAAAATTAACAAATCTAAAACTGAGCTTCAGAATCTTTATCCTGCCCAGACCTGCTCTTTCAGAAGCCTCTGTCCATCTGGGCAAATACAAACACTAGGTTCTGAACCTTGGTGCCATCCCTGACTCTGCTCTCTCTTACCATTCACCTAGTCAAATCACCAAATCCTGAGGGCTCTACAGTCAATAAATATCCAGAATCCAGTAAGGTTTTTTTTTTTTTTTCTTCCCATCTCCACAGCTGTTACCCAGATCACAACTTTTAAAATGCCTTTCTCTCCCACCTAAGACAATCTGATTAGAATAAGAATATGAACAAGTTATTACTTTGCTCAGAAACTCAATGGCTGCCCTGCTTCTGGGAAAAATGCTAGTTTTGCAAGGCCTACTGCATCATTCCTGCCATTGCTTTCTCTAGAGCTACAGAGGCCTTTTGGCATCCTCAAACATTCCAGGGGTTTCCCCACCTGGAACACTGGATGATGTGATCTCTGCTTCCTTTTGGGTTTTACTCAAATGTCACATAAACTGATCTAAAACTGTAAACCCCTTGTGGACCCCGCCTCCCCTTACTTTCTTTGTTCTGGGCTCACCATTGATACTTTATAACAAGAGAAATAATAATAAAATACATGATAAATGTCAGGAGAACAGTTTATTTTGTTCGCTATATTTCCAGTGCCTCACATCAACAAGTATGCTGTATGTGAAGGCTCTATCAAAATGTGATCCTTCTGGGCTGGAGCCGTAGCTCAGGGTAAAGCATTTGGCTAGCATATGCAAGGCCCTGTGTTCAGCCCCCAGCACTGCAAACCAAAATCCAACTACTTCCCCTAGCTGCTTATATTCTTCCCTGTCTTCCCCTCTCCTCAGCATCAATCTTCACCCAATTCCCCATGTCCTAAGATAACTCATTTCTGGCCCATCTCAGGTGCCACTTCTTACTCATCCTGGTATCCCTTGTGTTGCCAACACTTGTTGGCAGGCACATACACAGTACTCGGTCTACTTATTTATACCTTTATTTTTCAAATGACCTGACTGCACAGGAAAAGGTAAGACACACTTTAAATAAGAAACTTGGAATCTTTTTTAATCACCTCCCCTTTGAACGTGATTTTTTTTTTTTTTTTTTTTTGCTTTTTTCCGGTACCAGGGCTCAAACTCACAACTTTCCTCTTGCCAGGCAAGTGCTTATGCTGCTGAGCTAAATCCCCAGCCCCCTAGACGTGATATTTAATGCAAACATCCCCCGGGGTTTTAAATTTCTGCTGTGGAAGCACCTGATGAAAACAGAAGCCCATGTCTTGTCTTCCTGCAATGAGTCTGGGCTTCTGTACATCTTGGTTTCTGGTGGCTCTGACACACGCCAGGTTTGAGAACCACTCTCCTAGATGGCTTAAACGGGCCCAGGCCAAGTCTTGCGCCGTTAACACAAGCCAGAAAAGGCTCAGTCTGCTCACAGGACCGCGGACCCCTCAAAGAGTTCTTAAGAAACACAATGATCAAATTCTTAGAGCGTAGTGCACTGACAAGAGGCCAGGAGTGCTGAGTTTTAATCCTCCGGTCAGATAACTGTGTAACTCTGGCCCAGTCCTCTAACTGTGGGGCTCAATTTGCCGGTACTATGGAATTAACATTACACACGATTTCCCCAATTCAGGGTCGCTGCAAGAAGAACGATACTGGTTATGACAACGCAATGGAAAGCTGCATAAAGACCTAAATTACTTCCAGACCTAGAAGCCCAGGCTTCTCAGACTCGAAGGAGTGCAGGGCAAGTGCAGACCTTCTTAGCTAAGGCGCAGAGTGGGGGGGGGCCCGGGGGTGAACTGAGAGGCTCTGCTAAATGCAACCTCCCAGAAGCCGGGCCATTGGCTCCTCTCCCACTGCCTGCCGGTGTCAGGGCTGACCTATTGCGCCACTGTCTTCAGCCAGGGCCTGCGGCCGTGCAGTCCAGGCTGGCCAAGAGGTCAGAAGTGCACGCGAGCCCAGAACCCAAGCGACCCTGACCCTCCCGCGGCAGCCGCTTCTCGTGGAGCCTACCTGGGCCGAGGTGCTGAAGCTGCGGCGGAGAGCGGCGCAGGCGGGCCGGGCGAAGGCAGACAGCATGGTTAGAGTCGGGAGGGAACTGAGCCGCAAGTCAATGAGCCGGCAGACTGCAAGTGACTCCAACGACCTCCACACCGCACAGGGAAGCCTTGCGCCAGTTCGCCTAGTCTCGCGAGAGTAGTCTGGCCTTCTGCCCCGCCCGTTACTGGGTCTCGCGAGATCTAGGACACTTCCGGGCTGCGGGGCGGAAGAAGAGGAAACACGCCTGGCAACCTCGGTGTTTGGTTTGGTCGTTTCCGCACTTCGGGGTTTGCTGGTGGGGGAGTTGTGGTCACGGTGGGAGGTAGTGTCTGTGTCCGAGAGGTGGAAGAGGACTGGCTGTAGGCTGCAAGCACCTTGGAGCCATTTTGCAGGTGGGGCTTCATAAAGAGGAAGGCTTGACAGCTGTTCGCGTAGCAGGTCAGGTGGAGTGGGAGCCCCTGACCACAGCCAGACCCATCTCTTGCCCCGGGAGCGAGGCGGGAGGGCCCGCAGAACTTCATAAATGGGGACATGGGGGTCGCTATGAGTCTGGGGGCGGGGTGCTCATCAGTTGTCTTCCGGACACCTGCCAGAGCCGTCCTCCCTCAAGTTCCGCAGTTCCTGACGTTACAGTTCACGAAGCTTAATAAGACACTACTACCAGTGATAGCGAACATTACCACTGGCTCTAGCTTGGCGCTCTTCAAGGAGCTGTACAGGACCGCGGTCCCTAGTTATGGGGAGGAAGGATCTACAGAGATACCGACATCTAGTCCCTCCCTCTGCAGTGCTACAAACACGGGCCCACTGTTTCTAATTTGCCGTAAAGGCGAGTGACTGAATTTATGTGGATTTCCTCAGAGTCTAACAAAAGGTAGAGTTAGGATTCCTGCTCACAAGTGGTATAATTTAGCTTTTTTAAAAAAATTATAAGGTGAGTCCGCACCCCTACTATTTTCTGGGTGTACAAGAGATGCCTCGACACGATCATTTCCCTCCAAAAGTTTAGTCAGGTGAGGCAGATAGATGTGCTGCGTGTTACTGCCTGGCTAGAGGAATGTGAAACCTAGGTAGACCAGTGACTCATTCTGCCTGGTGACAATGGTTGAAGAAGCAGGAGTGGAAATAATAACACAGTCAAGAGCATATCAACACAAGGGAGTTCACCGTGGCTGTCTTACTCTTTCCTCTCCCCTCTGTTTGGTGCTGCTAATGCGAAGTGCCAGTTCAGCCCTGGACTTGGGTATTCACCTGTGAACAGCATCTACACATGTTCTGCCTGTGGGGAGCTTAGAGTCTTGGCGGGGCCAGGTAAATTGCAAGAACCATATGGACTACAGTGGGAGACTTTGTGCTGTACTGTGGGAACAGGGGAGATGCATGTAACCCAGAATTGGGGTGGTGGCTGTATGGGAGGACCTTTCAGAAGACAAGATGGAGTGGGAACATTCAGCTCCAGAGGAGGACTAAATCCCTTGCCTCAAAAGGAGAGTGTCAGATGGGTCTTTAACAGATGGGAAGTTTACAGGCAAAGGGAAGGAAAAGTCATTTCCGTTGACTTGGGAACATAAGAAATGGTGTCCTCAATCTTATCACTGCTCTCTGGTAATAGTTTACCCTTCATCTTGCCACTAAATCTGAGATCATCTTAGGGTCAGGAACTATGACTTTTTTCTCTGTGTTTTTATTTTATTCCCAGAATAGGTCTCTGAATTTTGGGAGAATTCAGTGGTTTTTAATGAGGGTAGAAAAAACAGATTGTTCGGTGCCTCTGAATAAGTTTATATGCTATTTCTTGGGAAGCAAGTGTATCAGGCTTTTATGAGGCCACTAGATTATATTTTAGGGAAATTAGACTGACCTTGAATGCTAAGGATTTTAGGGGTAAAAAGTGGGGAGGGGGCAGGATATTGTTTAGGAGACTGACCTGTGAATGGCAAGGAGCTGAAGATGGTGGTGGCCACAGAAATGGAGAGGGTGAGACTGGTGGGAAGAGCTCTCAGAGGTCTCAGGTAGACAGTTTGTGCTCGTGTAGGGTTGAGGAATGAATGAAAAGGATGTGGAGAATCAGGCTGAGAGAAGTACATTCAGAAAGAAGGAGGTTGGGGATTGTGTGGAAGGGCTGGCTGGAGAAAAAGCAGAGTTCTCTTTAAAGATGGGGTGAAGTAGGAGTGTGAGCAGAAATATACACAGGTACAGAGTATGGTGACACACACCTGTATTCCCAGTACTTGGGAGGCTGAGGCAGGAGGATTACATAAACCTGGGAGTTTGAAATCACCCTGAAAATGTGGCAAGGCCCTGTATCAAAAACTAAAAGGAACTATTATTTAGCAGATGGACAGATAGGGAGTTACCAAGAGGAATTGTGGGATTGAAACTGGAGAGAGGCCAGGACTGAAAGGAAGTCATTCCTGTGGAGGGGGAGAATTGAGGTTGTGAAAGAGAAACTAGAATCAGATCTGCATGTTCGCTCACAGTCTGGCTTTGTCCCTTCTACATCCCTGCTGTGTCAGTGTCTCCACACAGGAGGGACTCGCTACCTTTCACAGCTGTTGGGAATAACCTAACCGTTGAAGACCCTTCGCACTGAGCTTCCGTCCCCTCACTGCAAAGCTCAGGATTAGTATGCAGTCGTAGCTGTTGTGTCAAGCACTGACTCCTGGCAGGCACTGTGCTCGGTGCTTTTCATGCATAACTGATATCAGCAGGGCAGCCCTCAGTCTAGTGGGATGCAGCCATACAGCAGGGGTCCATCTTCATCTCTTTCTTTAAATCTTTGCTTGCCTTTGAATTACATGTACTTAACAGGGCAGAGCTATTGGAATAGTCTAATGTGCTGCTCACGTTAAAAAATAAAAACTGAACTTTCTGGGTGTGGTGGCACGTTCTTGCAATCCCAGTGTTCTGGCGGTGGCTGAGACAGGAGGATCATGAATTTGAGTCCAACCTAAGCAACTTAATAAGTTCCTGTCTCAATTTTTAAAAAAGGGATAGGAATGTAGCTCATGTGAAGGCCCTGAGTTCAGTCTCCAGTGCTGCAAAAAACAACAAAACAAAACAAAAACACTTAAACAAAAAATCCCTCTGAACTTAGCTTTCTTCCCTTGCCTTTCTTCTCTCTCTCTCTCTCCCTCTCCCTCCTTGTCTCTCTTTCTCTCTCCCTCCCTCCCTCTCTCTCCCTCTTTCCCTCTCTCTTTCTCGCTCCCTCTCATATGAGGGATCAAACTCACGACCTTACACTTGCCAGGCAGGCACTGTGCCACTGAGCTACATCCCCAGCCCCTTAGCTCTATTCTTTGATCCTCCACCCCACCCTGGGTGAGCTGTGTGGCTTCTGACCTTCCCACTGTTGGTGAAGTGGGGTTGTAAGTAGAGATAGCGCAAGAAAGGTGCCTTTGTCATCTGGTGTTAGTCAATCCATCTGAGCTTGATGGATTTGTGGCTGACTCTCCCATGCTGCACTTTTGTGGTCCTTTCTTTCCTGCAGCTCGCTTGGTTATATCTCAGTCTTGCTTTCAGTGCTTCCCTCTGCCCTTGGTTTCTGGGTCCATTGTCCCTTTAGGTAGCGTTCTTGGTCTAAATCCTGTTTAGTTGGCTTTGAATTGGCCTCTCCTGCCTGGCCCACATCTAGTTTACAGGAAACAGGCATCCTGTAACCCAACAAATTTGGGAGTACAGCCCATTTCAGGAACAAAACAGGAATAAAAATATCCCATTAAAAAGTGTCATAACCTTATAATCTTCCCATGTTTTAACTTAGATTTATCATCATTTGACAAAACTACCTAAGAGATAAAGCATAAGCAGTCATAAGCAATACATAAAGATATAACAAAATTTGAAGTATAAACATTTGTTATCTAAACGAGTCCCAGTTCAAAGTCTGTGAAACAAAAGCTCTTTCCTGCATCCAATGATCTTGGTGGAAGACCTCCAGATGGTATTAGGGGAAAGAAACTCCCAACCTGCTAGATGTCTGGTACAAGTCCGTGTTCTCTAAAATCAAAGAATGATTTTTTAAGAACATTGGAGGTTAAGAGCAGAATATTTATTAAGAGGAAACTTCTTTCAGAGAGAGAGAGAGAGAGAGAGAGAGAGAGAGAGAGAGAGAGAGAGAGAGATGTCCTGAGTGAGTTTCCCATACAGCCCATTTCACATGCAGCTGCCTCTCCTGCTTTGCTACAGCTGGCCTGGCCTGAACTTTTCCAGCCTGGGACCCGCATTACCCTTGGTGTCTGCAGAGCTTCAGTGAGCACAAGCCAAGTGAATCTAGGGCTTTCTTCTTGCTTCATGAGTTATTCCAAGAAATTTGAGACTTGTGAATGTTTGAAATCAGAAATAGATGCTAACGGGAGATTTTTTTTCCTTTTTTTTTAAGACAGGGTCTCACTATGTTGTTTAGGCTTAAACTCACTGTGTAGTCCAGGCTGGCCTTGGTGATCTTTTTGCCTCAGCCTCCCGAGTGCAGAGATTACAGGCATGCACCACCACACCTGGCTGTGTGTGTGTGTGTGTGTGTAGCTTTGAGACACTGTAAGGAGAAGGTTAGGGGAGAGGATGGCTATCTCTGACTGTGGGAGGAAACTCGGGCACACAGGGAGCAGTGGGTTGAGAATGCGGTTCACATCCACTGGTTTTAATCTTCCCAGGCAGAAACTAGAAAGGAGAAAAGTGGCTCCCGGGGGACCCAAACTGTATTGATACGATTTGGGTATCAGTTCCACCACCAGTGTAATGCTGCGCAAGTGAGGGAAGATGAGAAAGGGGCCAGCTAGTGGCCATGAGGGCCAAGATGAGGTTTGGAAATGTGTGTGTGTGCTGTGTGCTGAAAACCATGGGCAGATCCCACACCAGAGTCGCAGACCTATACACACAGGCATACACACCCCTGTGCTTACATCCTGGGACACAAATACATGGGTCTACCCAGGGAGCGTATTTTTATTTTTTACTAACTTTCATTTTTCATCCAGTAAAGTCTATATACAGGTCTTAACCCTTCATTTTTGTTTTGATCACTTTCACCCTTGTAACTACCACTCTAAACAAACTATGAAACATTTTTATTCCAGAAAGTTCCTTTACACGCCTTTCCATCAGTCTCTCCAAACAACCATTTCCTGATTTTTATCACCATGGATTTATTCTGCCTGGTTAAAACAGATCTATAGATCTGTTGTATAAACACTGACACCCTCCTCAGCCCACCGCACACATCCACACGCACTCACTGACTGTACCTTAGGGTGGGCTAAGAAACCAGTCATGGGCTTCAGATTTTGCACAAATATATATCAACTTCTCTCCAGCATGAACCTATACCTCAGATCTAGTATTCCCAGGCTTTCCTTTCAGGTCCTTGGAGCGCAAGTGAGTTAGAAAGATGGTCATCATTCTGCCTTGCCCAGAATTTGCATTTATTTTTCTCTAGTTGCCCTAGGATATTGGAAATTTGGAACATATATTTTATTTATTTGCCTATTTAGTTATTATAGTACTTGGGATTGAACCCAGGGCCTTTACATTGAGCTATGTCCTTAGCCCTTTATTTTTTACTTTGAGACAGTGTCTCACCAAAACACTAAGCTGTCCAGGCCGGGCTCAGACTTTCAGTCCTTATGCCTCAGCCTCCCAGAGTGCTGGGATGACAGGGGTGCATCACCACCCCTGGTTTAGGGCATCTACTTTTAAACAAAATTGTATTTAGATAAATAGCTTCAACTTTCACTTGTGATTCATAGGAAGTCAAGAGTATGGCTGTTTAAGATCTGTCCCAGCAGGACAACCAGGAGGCGGTGGACTGGCCACACCAGAGCTGCTAGCAAGGAGCTCCTACAAGCTGAGACTTGCTGATGAGGGCAGGTCTGGTTCTGAAGTCGGAAAGCGAGAACGGAGAGAGTCAGGGCTAAGAACCTGTGCTGAGAAGGCGGAGCCTGACCCCAATGGGGGAGCAGGCTGTGGAGACAGAAGTGGAGGAAGTGAGCCCAGATGTGGTCGTGGGAGACTTACAACCTCCACTAGCTCAGGTGTGTCACACATAGGCCCATCACCTTTACAGGGCCACGTAGATTTGGGGAAGTGGCCGTGAAAGCAGGGTCTAAGACAAGGCAGGGCTGTGCATGGGTGGGTTTAGGCCTCTGGTCCATACACAGTTTCCCCAAAGTGTGGAGATGCGGGATGACTAAGACAAAGTGAGGAGGTTGTGTGGCTCTGGCCTCACTCGGCCCCTCTTTCTTCTACCTATGCCATTAGGACCTGGTGTCCCTCTGAACTAGGGGACAGATTTCAGGACCCCTTCTGCAATTTCCAAAGCTCAGGGGGTTCTGTGACCTGCGTGTCATCCAACCATTGCTAAGCTCCAGGCCACGTGGAAAGTGCCAAGCTGGAATAGAGGAAAGCCTGCCCCAGAGCCCTTAGGATCCTGACCACAGGCAGGCACCATAGGCTCCTCCGCTGATAGTCTTAACCAGCTTTGGCTCTGGTCTTAGGCCTCAGATTTTCTGAATGGCCCCTTCTGCCTGGACTTGAGTTGTAAAGGAACTTCTGCTTGCTGAGCTCCTGTTACACGTCAGGCCCGGCGCTAGCTGTTTGTATGTTACCTCAATTGAGTGTTTCTCTAACTTTCCAACATGTATTACTGCGCCAGTTTACAGTGAGGGCATTGATGCCAGCACTGTGGTTAAGCCTTGGTCATCCTGGCACAGCCTGATTTCCCCCCAGAGAATGAGCACTCTGATGGGGTTGGCTATGGATCCCAACTCTTATGCCAGGAGCCCAAAGTAAAACTCGTGGCCTGGCTTTTCCAGGGTCATCTAGTGATGTCTGTTTTCCACCAGAAGCAAATGCCTGTCATTGTGTCCACAGGGACTGTCTGGGCCTGGGCTACCTGACAGTTGAGCACTGGGCCAAACGCTTAGTGTCCCAGAGCTCTTGTGAGGAGCCTGAGGTCAGGCCCAGTCTCTGCCAGAATGGCAGGCCCTGGGCACTGTCAGCCCCAGAGGCGGGGAGAAGAGCTCTGTCTGCCTGGCTCCCCTTCGGGCTCTGGCACCCCTAACAGAGAATCTCTTTTCAGTGGTCTGTTCACCCCAAATGTCAGACGTGCTGTCTCTGGACATGAGTCACAGCCCAGTTGCTTCTGGACTGTTGTGGTCTGGAGGAGGGTCACCCCACAAGCCTTTACTATGAAGGCCAGGTGTGCAGGGCTAAGGCCTGGCTGACACTCAACTGTCTGGACAGAAGGCGTGCCACTGCTTGTCATCCAGAAAGCTGTGTGAGTACCAGCAGGATCTGCTTATAGAAGAGCCATCTTTCTCTCATCCCTATCAAGCTGCTTCCACAAAAGATGTTTCTTAAAACTGTCTCCCCTTCCAGCCATCTCTCATGCAATAATGATTGCACCAAAAGCCCTGAAAGACTAAGACGGGCTGGCTACACTGTGCTGAGATAACAGCATAAAGGGGGACATCTTAAATTTGTCATTTGACTTCAGTCTTCAGCTAGGTCACCAGAAAATGAGATTTGATGTTATTTCCAATAATACCAGTGAAACTCACAGTAGCAGACTACTCAGAAAAACTGATGTGATAAAAATTGATTAAGGGGTTAGGCTTGGTGACGCACGCCTATAATCCCAGCAGTCGGGAGCCTGAGGCAGGAGGTTCATTGAGAGTTTGAGACCAGCCTGGGCTGCAAAGTGAGATCAACACCAGCCTGACTACATAGTGAGACCTTGTCTCAAAAAGACCCCCCCCCAAAAAAAATTGATTAAGGAAGCAAAGGTTTTTTTTTTTTTTAATTCACATGAGAAAAACTTAATTTTGGGAAAAATAAGTTTGGTTCATCCAGATTGAAAGTAGAAAAAAATTGGGATGGGTAAATTGTGAAATGTGGAAAATCAGTGAAGGAGTTAAACTTGCTAATGGAAACCACTAAGGTAAGTAATTTTGGCAAAAGGTCATGCCCCTTAGTTTAATGTTTCGTATAAAAACACAGTGCCAAATATTCTTGAGGCCCAAATAGAGAAGTTAAGAATGTTTACATTGCTCAGAGTTTGGAGTGCTGACAGTGATACTGATTAGTGCTTAGTTTTCAACCCACTGAGGCTGGCAGTGGCCCCGAGCTCAGCTCACCTTCTTGTGGAATCGTGCTGTTAGATTTGGGGACTGCCCCAAGCGTCTAGCTTTTTTTTTTTTTTTTTTGGTACCGGGGATCGAACTCATGACCTAGCACTTGCCAGGCAGGCGCTTATGCCACTGAGCTATATCACCAGCCCTAGCTTTTTTTTTTAAATAGTGGACAGAAAGGTATCAGTTTATTAGTTGATAGTACAGTGACATGATGCTAAGCAAGGAAGGAAAGGGTAGCGTAACTAGCGGATAGACTCTGAAATACACAGAGCTTTCATCGGGTTCAGATACTTGCTGTATGACTTTAACGTCTCCTATTCTCATTTTTTTTTTATTATAAGGTGGTGAATAACAGTACCTACTTCATATGGATATTATAAAGATTAAATGAAAGAATATTCTGGATATTATAAATAGTAAATGGAAGAATGCATTCTTTTATTATATTTAAAGTCCCTTATTTTATGTTTGAAAAATTCTATACATTAAAATTTTTTTTTATGTCCAGGTGAGGTGGTGCATGCCTGTAATTCCAGCACTTGGGAAGCTGAGGCAGGAGGATTGGTGTGAGTTCAAGGCCAGGCTGAACTGCATAATGAAACACTGCTTCAGAAAACAAAAGCAAAACAATTACATTTTGAACATTAGTTCCAATATTGAAAAATGCTTGTGATATAATATTAAGATTTAAACTAGTAGCAAAGTGCCAAAATGTAACCCATGTCTCAAATACAGAAAAATTTTTAAAAGACTTAAATTATAGGGGCTGGGGGTTTAGCTCAGCGCTATAAGCGCCTGCCTGGCAAGTGTGAGGTCATGAGTTCGATCCCCGGCACCAAAAAACAAAACAATTTAAACTATATAAAAGATAATGACTTCAATCACAGATGTAATTCAAATGTTCCTGTAACCTTTTGGTATGAATACATCCTTGTGTAATGTTCTTTCTCATCTGCCCCTGACAGGTAGTCTTTTTTTTTTTTTTTAATTTTGAAGGAAATAAAACAGAACAAAATAAAACAGTGAGAACAATATAGGATTTCAAAAACAAGACAGAAGAAAATCCCCCACAGTTGCTATATTGTATATTGTTATCCTCTAAACAGATGCTCAGACTACCGGCCACAAGTCTGAAAGTCAATCAGTCAATACAAGCATTAAATTGTTTTTGTGCCTCAGTTGCTGTTATCCTGGCCTGTTCCTCTGAATCAGCTGGCTGCCTACACGGTGGGTGGGGCTCTTCTTGTTTCCTAGTGTATACCCTGGCTGGTTCAGGGGAAGGACAGGTCAACTTCTTGGTTCTTTTTCCAGCCCACAGCTGCCACTGGCTCATGGAAAAGGCAGGTTGACTTCTTCCACCCCTCCAGTTTTGGCCACAGGTGAAGGGCAGTGGTCGCCTGACCAGAGAGTGCCTGCTTTGAGAAGCAGAGGGACCTGTAGGAGATAATCCCGGGGTTGGGGTTTTACCTGGATACTCAGAGATAATCTGTTGGCTATTCATTGAGGAAATGGAGTGGGGGAAAAAAGAAGGCGCCAAGGATGAGCTTTGAGCTCTGGGCCAGATGGGTTAGGAGCCAGTTTTTAGGTTGGTTTAATGAAGTTGTAGTCCATCCTCTCTCCTTTATTCACTGCCCCCCAAATTGCCTGGGCTTAGGGCTTTAGAGGTAGAGGGCCTGGGACTGGGCTGGGGGTGGAAGGGAGAAGTCTTCCCAGGAATCTGCACATGAAAATCAGGATCACATGGCTCCATTGGCAAAGGGCAGTGGCAGCTAACACTGTTAGTTCCATGTGTTTTATTGGACACTACTTTGCCACAATAAATCCTGGACACTGGGTGAGGATACAGCCCGGGACAGGACATGTAGAGCCTTTCCTTAGGAACCATGCATCCTTGTGGTTGGAGGCTGACAACAAGCAAACTAACACTGTGATTTCAGAAGTCCGCAAGTGAGGTGAAGACAAAGACACTTGTATTTTAAAAAGGTCACCCTGGCTGCCATGCGGAGATTACAGTGTAGGGAGAAATCAGGAGGCTAGAAGGTCTCCCTGGGTAGTAAAGTAACTTTAGGAGCAGGGGGATAGTAACTTGGACTAGGATAGTAGCTCTGGAGAGGGAGAGAAGTGGGCAGACTTAAAATCCATTTAGAAGGTAGAGTTTGTAGATCAAATGGTTAGCTGGGCGTGGTGGTGCCTGCCTCTAATCCCAGCACTTAGGAGGCTGAGGCAGGAGGAGTGCTGCAAGTTCAAGGCCAGCCTGGACTACATAGTGATTTCAAGGGCAGCCTGAACTATACAGTGAGATGCTGTCTCAAAAAAAAAAAAAAAGGTTAGAGAGTAAAGAAAAATCTGTCGATTGGGATGTATCAATTGGACAGCTAATGTGCTGTTTGTTGAGACTGACAAAGCTAAAAGATGAACAGGGATTGGAGATGTGGACATTTAAAAGAGCTGGTTTTGGGTTGGGGAATTAGCTCAGTGGGATAAGCGCCTGCCTGGCAAGTGCAAGGTCTTGAGTTTGACCTCTGGTACAAAAAAAAAAAAGATCTGTTTTTGCCGTGTTATATTTGAGATGACCATGGGGCACCCAGGTAGTGTCTGCAGTGCAGAAGTCAAAATGAGATAAAATTTGCGAGTTGTTGCTATGGAAATGGTATCCAAGGACCGGGAAAATCACCCAGACTCGGTCTTAGAGTGGTGATTTTCAAATGGAGACTCTATTGTCCCCCTGCTTCTCAGAGGTACATGGCAAAATCTGGGATTCTTTTTGTTAAAGCTAAAGGAAGATTGCTACTATCTTATACTGGTAGAGGCCAGGGATGCTGGTAAGTGTTGCAGTACTCTGGTCAGCCCCTCTGCAACAAGTTATCTGACCCCAAATGTCAATGGCACCAAGGTTAAGACACCCTGTCCTAGAATGAGAAAAGAAAAAAAAAGATCATTCAGTCCAAGGGGCATCCACACATGAGGAAACCCTCCAGCAAGGAAGACCAAAGAAAATCTGAAGGGGAGGAGGCAGGCTTGGAGGACGTGGAGCCTTGGGGGAGAGGTGTGTTTGGAGCAGGAAGGCTGCTCACCCTTAACCGTGCTTTGAAGAGGCTGAGTCACTTGAGTATGGAGAAGATGACCAATGCTTTAGGCAAGAGAGACAGTCTTGGTGTCCTTACAAAGGCTAGTTTCTATGGTTTGGCAGAGTCAGGAGTTCCAGGGTCGAAGGTTGTTCTGATATATAACACTTGCTAAATCATTTCCGCCCCGCTCAGAATCCCTTCGTAGGTCACTTCATTAACTCGCACGCAGCGGGCGGGTACTTTATGCTCATTTTACAGAAGGGGCAATACTATTATTGTCCCAACTTTAGAGATGGTGGAAACTGAGGCACAGAGAGGCAAGTAACTTTCCAGGGTCAGACAGCTGGCAATAACTGGCAGGGCAAGGATTGGGACCTGAAGTAGAGGAAGCAGAGGCAGTGAACGGAAATGGTGTATCTGAGAAGCCTTGCCGAAAAGGGGACCAGAGATGTCACAGGGACAAAGGGATGTTTGTGTGCCCATAGGAAAAACCCACGTGGAGCTGGGAGGTGGGGGAGCTGAGAACCAAGGCCTGTGAGGAAGCTGACCCTTCCCAGGGCATCGCACTGGTTACAGTGGAGGCCGGAGCAAAGTGACCTCCGGACTTGGCTTCTCTCCTACTTCCTCTCTGCTGGCCTTCAGAGGGCAGCACTTCTGCATTCTGTGTTACCCCTTCTAAAAGGCGCAGGTCCAACCCTCCTAGAAACACTGCCCAGGAATCCATGGCCCAGGAGCAGCTCAGCTGTGCCCTCAGGAGCCAGAGCCCCCCTCTGACCGCATGGGCAGTTCCCTGCAGATCCTCAGCCCAGTCTGGCTCCTTCTGAGCCTCGCTTACCACTCCCAGCTGCAGCCCAACTGGGCTCTTTTAACTCAGGGCTTGGGGTCGCTTCTGCTCCCAAGAAAACTTGACCCTTTCTCCTTCCTCTGTCTTGCCCAGTCTCCTGTCTGTCTGGGTAGCAGTTACATCCTTTGCCCTTTTCTGGTTCCCAAACAGGCAGTAACCCTATTGGCTACTCTGACAGTGTGCTTATGCTTTAATAATGCTCTCCTCCTCTTCCCACTTGTACTTCTTTGTCCTTCTGGTTCAGTGCCTTCATTCTGTGCTAGAATGTAACTTCCATAAAGATAGGTTTTGCTCATCTTGGTGGTTTCCATGATTCGGTGTGTAGTAAGTGCTCAGTAATTATTTGCTAAATAAACAAATGTATCATTGACTGTTTTACAACCTACCTGGTGCATGAGGTTTGATTAAAAAAAAAAAACAGTGGATGTTTAAATTCTTAAAAATTACAGTAAAAGACAGTGCCATTTATTCCCCCTCAAAAATCCCTCCCTTGAGCACACTTAATCCATTTTCTCCACATTGCAAAGCAATCTAGAAGTCCGTTTTTGTGAATGTCTTTAGTTGTGCTGTTGTGACTGCCTTGATGTCCTGAACTGATTTAAAATGTTTCCCTTTCATGATATTTTTGACTTTGTGGAAGAGCCAGCAGTCACAGTGCCAGTGAACAAGGTGGATGGGGACACAGCGTTATTTTTTATGAGGCTGCTTTTCTATTGGATGGCACTCAGCAGCTGCATTCATTGTGCTTTTCATCACACCTCTTACAGATACTCACAAAAGAAGACTTCCAGAAGTGCTTCAGAAAGTGGCCTCAACAATGGGATAAGTTTGTTCAAAGTGGAGCATGTTGAGAGGGATTAATGGCAATGTGTCTTTTACAATAACATATTTTAAATGATTTAATATTCACTGTATTCTGGATGGTCCCATATACTGTATTTAATATATTTTTTTATTTTAAAGAGGATAAAACAATAAAACCGATCAAAACAAACCAGTGTAAAAGACACAGGACTTGAAAACATTATGAGATCAACAATAGTTACCATAATGCCATTTGATGTCTTCAAAATAGCTGCAGATAATTTTGGATATAGTGAAAATCAAACAATAGAATAAAATAGAAACAATAAAAAAATGCAATAAAAGACTTCAAAACAAGCCTATGGTAAATTCAAAATTGCTGCCATAATATGTCTTGTTATCTTTGAAATAGCTGCTCCTGCTATCAGATTTAACATAATTGGACAAAACAAAAGAGAATAAAACCCAGCCCCACAAAACAGTGGAAATGATATAGGGAATCAACAATGGCTGCAACCCTCAGAAGGAAGATCCCCTAGATGTCATACTGCATACCGCTAGCCTCTGAATGTATGGTCACACCACTGGCCCTAGACCTGCAGTGTTAGTGAAACACCAAGGCACCACAGGCATCCAATTGCATTTCACCTCATAGCCATAGCACAGCCTGTGTTTCTCTGGATCAGCCGGTCGCTTGCAGCAGGGGTGGGTGTGGGTAGGAGATTGGTGGTACTTGTTTGCCAGCTCCTGTGCCAGAAGGGGCTGGGGTCTGTCTGTTCCAGTCCAGCGGCGGCCGGCACATGGCACTGCTTCCCAGACTGGGCTTGCTTCAATATTTTGTTCTACTCTGTACACATTTCACTATGAGTTTTAGAAGTCTTCATGATTATCATTAAGTTTTGAATGCGTGTTATGAAAGTTTGAATGTATGTTATGAAAGTGTTTAATTCAGTATCCTATTTTGTAGTCATTCATCTTAACTAGAAAGAAGTATGTTAAACCTATACATTATTCTTTCTTCCTCCTAGGATGGCTACTTTGGCCTTTTGTGAACCAACAGAGCTTTACAACATCTTGAATCAGGTCACTAAACTGTCCAGATTAACTGAACCCAACTATCTCTGTTTATTTGGTAAGTACCATAGCAAGCACACATACAGCGTTATTTTTGACAGGTTAACAACTTTAGAAAGTTGTCAGGTTTGTTGGCTCAAATGCTACTTTTTACTATTGTGGTACAAAACTTTGGAATCTTCCCAGGTGAGCTCCAGAAGTTCCCAGAAGATGTATTCTAGTCCTCTTGTTACTGTTGTAATAAGCTATTTTAAATATCACATGCATAGTAGTATTAATGGACACTCATGTACTTCTACTCAGATTTGACATAAGAAATAAAATATTATAAACACAGATATTATACCTCATTATGATTGCATTTTCCTCTCCCCAGAGACAATTACTTCTGTATTTTCAAATTCTTATTACATAGTTAGGTATCCCAAAATAGCAAGTGGTTTAAACATTTTGTTTTGTTTTGTTGTTTTGTGGTACTGGGGATCGAACTCACAACCTTGCGCTTGCCAGGCAGGCACTTATGCCACTGAGCTAAATCTCCAGCCCTGGTTTAAACATTTATACAAGGAATTCTGTTGTGTCTGTTCGTTTTGCAGCTTTTTTGTAGTACTTGCCATTGAAACCAGCACCTTCCCACTGAGCTACACACCCAGCCTTTCTTTATTTCTTATTTTGAAACAGTCTCTCTAAATTGCAAAATTGTCCAGGCTGAGCTCAAACTTGTGATTTTGCTACTTCAGCCTCCCAGAGTGCATGTCTGGGATTACAGGTATGCACTGCTGTACCTGTCTTTTTATTTCGTTTTGGTTGAAAAACATATGGTTGAGTTTTCTCATGTCTGTACGTGATATACAGTTGATTTATTTTAGCTGTTAACTGGAATTTTTATCTGTTCCCAATTGATTGCAGGATATTGCTTGCATTATGTTGCTATTATATATATTTTTTGTGTTGTTATACATAATGCTGCAGGGAACAACTCTGCACATCTTTCCCACCTTTTCTTATTCCTGTGGGCAAGAGTTTCTTCAAGATCTATGACTAGAAATGGGATTGCTAAGTGGCAAATTCAACTTCACTAACTTATCATTAAATTGACCTTCTAAGGAACTGTCACTTTATACTCCCATCAACAGGGTAAGAAGAACACTTTCTAATAACTGGCTTTGCCAACCTGTAATACACGCTGTAATCTGCTTCATATGAGATTATATTATGATATTTTAATTTTAATTTCCACAATTGTTAATAAGATTGAACATCTTTTTATGTTTATTGACCATCCTGGTTTCCTTTTTTTATTTTAAAGAGAATAAAACCAAATCAAACAAAACAAAACAGAACAAAGCAAATCAGAATAGAACAATGCAAGCAACACAGGACTGTAAAACAAGACAATAGGAAATCAGCAGTGGCTCTCTTTTTCTTTCTTTTTTTTTTTTTTTTTTTGGTACCAGGGATTGAACTCACAACCTTGCGCTTGCCAGGCAGGCGCTTATGCCACTGAGCTAAATCTCTGGCCCCATAATGTCTCTCGTTTTCTTCAAAACAGCTGTCCATACCTTCACACATAATGAAATCAAATAATAGACAACAGACTAAAACCAATCAAAACAAAAGAATAAAAGCATTATAGGACTTCAAAACAAGATGATAGGAAATCAACAGTGGCTACCATAATGTCTTGTTTTCTTCAAGATAGCTGTTCATACCATCACACACAATAAAATCAAACAAAACAAAACAAAACAAAACAGAATAAAACCAATTAAACAAAAGAATGAAAGCATTTTAGAATTATAAAACAAGATAATAGGAAACCAACCATGAGTAGAATAATACATCCCATTATGTTCAAAATAGTTACCCATACCATCAGACACAGTAAAATCTAAAAAAACAAGACAGAAAAAAACCAAACCTAACAAAATTTTGAAAACAATACAAAAGTTCAAGATAAGACAATGAGAAATTAACAGTGGTTACCCTTTTCCCTATCACTTTTATAATAACTATTGTGCTTTTTGGATCTCACTAAATCCTGTTTTTTATGCTAGGGTTTACCCATATAAATTCAAATCATGATCTCCAGTTGCTTTCATTTATCTACAAGAGCCTCGAGATGATTCTACTTTATAGCTGGGTAGCTTTGCATTGTATGAAAATACCATATTTTTCTTACCCATTATGCACATTCTGCAGTTGATGGGCAAGTTACTCTTGCTTTTTTCTGGTCTCCTGTCATATGTAACAATTGTTTTCTCTCCTTTGATTTTTAAAATGTTTTTGTCTTTCTTTTTTTTTGTCTTTTTGAGACAGGGTCTTGCTATGCAGTTCAAACTGGCCTTGGGCTCACTTTGTAGCCCAGGCTGGTCTCGAACTTGCAAGGATCCTCCTCCTTAGCCTCCCGAGTGCTGGGATTACAGGTGTGCACCACCACGCCTGGCTTCTCCTTTGATTTTTAGTCTATGAATTTCCTTTCAAGTTAAATGTGTTTCTTATATACAGTATATTGATGGATCTT
The DNA here is from genome assembly GCA_004027455.1 of Hydrochoerus hydrochaeris. Taxonomy (NCBI): domain Eukaryota; kingdom Metazoa; phylum Chordata; class Mammalia; order Rodentia; family Hydrochaeridae; genus Hydrochoerus; species Hydrochoerus hydrochaeris. The sequence goes on along the minus strand of PVLA01006421.1, from coordinate 53,378 downwards.
GTTTCTTGATCCACTGTCCCTGTGTTTCTTTTTATTGCTGAATTGAGGCCATCTATATTAATGGTTATAACCAGCATACATTGGTTTCTCTCTGCCCTGCTCTCCTCCTGCTGTCAGCCCTCCACTTTTCCTCTTCATTCAACTGCCTGTCCACTTTAGTGATCCTCCTCTGCCACTGTTCCTGGAACCATGGTCAGCTTTATCTCTCTAGAATATTCTTTAGCACTCTCTATAGGGTTGGTTTGGTGGTCATGAATTCCTTCATCAGCTGTTCTTTGTCATAGAAGTATCTTATTTTTTTCATCAATTTTGAAAGATAGTTTTGCAGGGTACATCAATCTGGGTTGGAAGTTATTTTCAGGATTTGAAACACTTCAAACTCTTCTTGACTTGATGGTTTGTGTTGACAAGTCTGCTGTGATTCTGATTGGTTTTCCTTTAAAAGTGATCTGTTTCTTTTCTCTAACAGATTTTAATATTCTGTTCTTGTGCTGAATTTCTGGGATCTTGATTATTACATGGCTGGGTGTAGATTTATTTTTGGTTGTGGCTAGTTGGAGTGCTATAGGCCTTACTTACCTGCATGCCAGATCCTTTTTCCCTGTTTGGGAAGTTTTCTGCTATTACTTCTGTGAATAACCTTTTATTTCATTTGTGTTGACCCCTGCTTCTTCACTGATACCTATCACTCTTAAATTATTTTTCTTTGTGTTGTCTGGCAGCCATTGAATTGTTATTTCCTGGTTCCTTGTTATTTTTAAGAGATCTTTCCTTTCATGATCGCTAGCTGCAATCCTGTCTTCAAGATCTAAAAGTCTGTCTTTAGTCTCTTTCAAGTGGTTTTGCCAGCTTTTGATTGACTTTTTAATTTCCCGGATATTTCTTTGAATCTTTTGCATGCATTGTAACTTCTTTATATATTGTTCATTCAAGGTTTCCATCATTTTTCTATGCTCCTTTTAAAAATATATCTTCTTTAGATATGCTGAGCAATTCTTTCATTATGTTTGTGATTTCTTCTTTTACCTAAGACATTATTTCTGATCTGATTAGTTTTACAGTCTCATGAAGTTGTTTCTTTACTTCAGTCGCTATCCTCTCAGAGATTTCAGGTGTGTGACTTCCATTTTCTTCCATGACTGTATCTCCCAGACTTGTTCTGTGTGGGCTGGAGGTCTGAGATTGCCTTTCACTCCTTCGTCTTGACATTCTTCCTGGGTTCCTTCCAACAAGCTGGTCATGGGGGTCCCAGGCATTTCCCAAGTTGGTTTCCCCTCCATGGTGTAGGAGAACGAGGCAGGCACTGGGGTTCCTCTGACCCCAGGTTTACAGGGAGGTAGCAGGGCATGGGGTGGGCTTCTCCAGGCCTGTGCAGCTACACTGGGGCTTCCCCAATGGCCAGGGAAGCCCCAATGTCTACACTGGGACCCCATGATGGTGACAGACATACAGGAGTGTGTGTGTGTCACACGTCACCTGGTGGGTGATGGCTGCCTGAAGAAAGCAAGGGCCTCCAGTGGTGGCCTACAGGTGCACGGGGCTTACCTGGCTGTGTGTCCCTGCTCCCGCTGGCTGCCCACAGGAAGCAAATCTGATGGCAGTGGCTGGCTGGCAGGTGGATCTGGCTGGTTCTCTCCCTGGTTTCCTATTTTGTAAAGAATTTATTCATATTGCTCCATCTATCTTTCTTTCTTTCTTTCTTTCTTTCTTTCTTTCTTTCTTTCTTTCTTTCTTTCTTTCTTTCTTTCTTTCTTTTTAACCACAGGTTGAACTCACAACCTTTCCAGGCAGGTGTTTATGCTGCTGAACTAAATCCCCAGCCCCTGCTCCATTTTTCTATTGGGTCATTTGTCCTTTTTCTTTCTTTTTTTTGTGGTGGTGGTGGTGGTCCTGGAGATTGAACCCAGGGACTTTACACCCTTGGGCACTTTTTATTTTTTATTTTGAGACATGTCTCACTAAATCATTAAGTTATGAAAGGTGGGTTCAAACTTGTCCTCCTACCTCAGCCTCCCAAAGTCCTGTGATTATAGGTATGTGCCACTATTTCACCACTCTTTCTCTCTCTCTCTCTCTCTCTCTCTCTCTCTCTCTCTCTCTCCTTCCTTCCTTCCTTCCTTCCTTCCTTCCTTCCTTCCTTCCTTCCTTCCTTGTCTTTTTGAGGTAGGGTCTTACTATGCAGTTCAGGTAGCCTTGAGCTCACTTTGTAGCCCAGGCTGGTCTTGAATTTGCAACGATCCTCCTGCCTCAGCCTCCTGAGTGCTGTGATTTTAGGCATGTGCCACAATGTCCAACTCTCTCTCTTTTAAAGACTAAATAATATTCATATGCTCTTCCATATCTATCTGTATCTTGTGTTTTCTTTAGCCACGTACCTGTCAATGTACATCTAGATTGTTGGCTGTTGTGAACAGTGTAATAGCACTGGACATGGAAGTGCTGATATCTCATTGTGATATTGATTTATGTTTTGTCTTGTTTTGGTCCTGGAGATTGAACTCACAACCTCGTGCTTGCCAGGCAAGCATTTAGGCCACTGAGCTAAATCCCTGGTCCCATGATATTGATTTAATTACCTTTTCCTGTGTACTCAGAAGTGGATTGTTAGATCATATTGTAGTGCTAGTTCTAATTTTGGGAAGAAATTTCTGTATTGCTTTTCATAATGGCTGTACCTGTTTACATTCCCCCAACAGCATACAAGGGTTCTGGCTTCTCTACATCCTCACTGACACTTATCTTCTGAATATAACTACTGTAGTAAATGTGAGTGATAATGTTATTTTGGTTTGACTTTGCATTTCCCTAGTTTATGATGTTGAACAACTTCTCATATGTTTATTGGTGATTTGTATGTCTTACTTTGAGGACTATCTATTCATTTCCTTAGCCTGTTTGCTAAGTTACTTGGATTTTTTGCTATTGAGCGCCTCATATATTTTGAATACATACAACTTTATCAGATATGTGGTTTGCAAATATTTTCTCCTGTGGGATGTCTTTTCATTCTTTTGATTGTTTGCAATGCAAAATCATTTTGGCTTAAGGCAGTCCCATTTGTCTATTTTTGTTGTTGTTGTCTGTGCTTTTGGTGTCATTCTCAAAAAATAATCATCACTCAGAACAATATTAAGAGCTTTCCTTCTATATTTTCTTCTAGTAGCTTTATAGTTTCAGGTCTTATGTTGAAGTTTGTAATCCATTTTGAATTATAGGCATATGCCCGACACCCAGCTCAATTTCTCTCATTTTTGCAACAAAGATTAAAATTTTCTGCTCTAGGTTTTAGTGTGGATCTGCTATTATGCTACAGTCTGTCATCAGTGGTCACATCACCTGGTGTTTGTTTTAAACCCCAGTCCCCTCTCATGCTCTTGGCAGAAGCTTCACATTTTTACCAAGTCCATTTTATCAGTTGTTTCTTTTATGGTTTGGAATCTTTGCTGTGTTGTATCTAAAAAGTCATTGCTAGACCCTTATCTAGATTTTCTCCTATGTTATCTTGTAGGAATTTTATTGGATTTTTTTTCTTCTTCCCCAGGACTGAAGTTGGAGCCCAGGGCCTTTGCACTGAGCTACATTCCTACCCCCCCACACACTTTTTTTTTTTTGTGTATATATATATATATATATATATATATATTTTTTTTTTTTTTTTTTTTTTTTTTTTTTTTTTTTTTTTTTTTTTTTTTTTTTTTTTTTTTTTTTTAATTCTGAGACAGTCTAAATTGCTAAATCACCTAGGCTGGGCTCAAACTTCTGATACTCCTGCCTCAGGCTTCCAGAGTTCTGGGATTTGTCTTACTGTTTTACATTTTACATTTGAGTCTGCGATCCTTTTGAGTTAATTTTTGTGAAAAGTCTGGCTTTTGCATTTTGTGAATGACCAGTTGGTCTAGCAGCATTTGTTGAATAGACATTTTCTCCACTGCATTTCCTTTGCTCCTTTGTCAAAGACCAGTTGAATGTATTTATGTGTCTGCTTCTGGACCCTTTGTTCCTTGCTCTGTGTGTCTCTTCTTTTGCCAGTATCTTTGAATTGATTAGTGTAGCCTTGTGTGAGTGCTGAGCTTAGGTAGTGTTAGTCCTCCGAGTTTATTGTTTTTCTTTAGTGTTGAGTTGGCTGTTCTGGGTCTCTGACTTCTCCATGGTTCTTATTTTTTGTTTGTGAATTCATCTTTTCATAGGAGTTGTGAAGATATCCCTACAGAAAGGTTTTGTGATTGATTCCCAAGCCCTCAAAATTTCAATGGTCCTCAACAAGCTTTTGTGCACAAAACAGGCCTGGTTTCAGTTTCTTAGGGACAGTTTTTTTTTAAAACCTCTTACCTCACTCTGATGGGTAGAAAATTTTGAGTCCCTTTTCTCACAAATAAGGGAAAGATCTTGCAGGTTTAAAGATTTACGCAGCAGGTTCATTTCCTGTTTCATCTTCCTTCCACCTGTAGGGAAGGCCAACATCTCTCCTTCTGGCCTAGCGCCAGCACTGTTGGGATGTCCGCTCCTGTTTTCTAGAGTTTGAGCTGGGGTCTGAAATTCACTGCGGCACTTAGCACGAGCTCTGTTCATATCGTCCCTGCTCCCCTTTTTTAGATCTCAGAAAACTTCTGCTCCAAACTCAAAAATACAAAGGCTCGCTGCCCCTCCAGGGGCTGTGTGGGTGCAGGGATGGTGGGCAGGGAGTTCACGGGGCCAGCAGCTCACAGTAAGGAGACCACAGACTTCAGGATGACCACGGGCAGCAGCCGTCACCCTGCGGCCCAGCAAATGTATCTTGATGACGAAGTGAGTTCTCCGAGTCCTTGCCCGTATGCTCCTGAATGAAATGCTCTCCTTTCCAGATGTCCGCCCCAAGCGGGAGTATGATGAGGGCCACGTGATTACCGCCCTGCGCGTGAAGAAGGTGCTGGCCGGGTCAGAACCCTCCGAATCCCGGCGGGAGGGTGGAGGGAGCGGCAGGTGTCGTGACCCGTCATGGAGCAGCTCCTCCTTGGACCCCGGGCAGCAGGGCAGCACCGTTGTCTGTGCTTCCACCATAGTGTTCTCCCCACCCCTCCACACTCCCTAAGCTGTCCCCACCGCCACCACAGCAAATGCCCAGGTCATTGCTGGCTGTGCCAGGTCCCTGGGATACCCCAGGGCACAAGAAGCCCCGGGTCCTGTGTCCCTGACCTCACAGAGCTTCCTCTGTTCTCGGTGAGCAGACCCTAACCAGGGAGGTGTTTACTATACCTAAAGACAGAGCCCCTCTTTTTCTTCCCTTCCCCGCCTGCCCCTGCCTTTCTCCATTCCAGCAGGTAGCCAGCGTCCTGCATTCAGGTACCCTCTGCCCACCGCAGCCAGGCCCCTTCTCCACCCTGCAGGCGTCCTCCCCAAGGGGCTGCAGCCACACCCGCCTCTGACTCTGCAGTCCTGGCACACTCTGGCCCTGGCTTTGAGCGTATTGCTTGCTTCCTGGGTTTCTTCTCTGTCCATTTGCTTTAGCTGTATTGTCTCCTGCTGCTGCCTGAAAATGTCTGCTGCTCTTTTTGTCCTGTCAGGAGACTTTCTTGTGAGATTCCACCCAAGTTTACAGTTTCAACTATCCATGTGTAGCTAGGGGTCCTGTCAAGTTTGCTTCTAAAATCTGGTCTTGAAAATTCCTCCTCCCCTTTCCTCTTAGCTCTGAACTGCATGTGCTCTACCTCTGGCGCATTTTCTGCACAAAACTTCTGCGTCCTGGCTTAAGTATTTTTCCAGAATGAACTTACTGCCTAATGCCCTCTTCTTCACTCTCATTTCCTGTTTTATTTCTTCCTGGACTTTCAATTCTCTGGCTCTGTACTTGAGTTCTTAACCCGCATTTCAGGTTGTTCTCTGCTTCCCCACTGATTCAGAGCCCTCCATGATGCCTGGGCCTCAGTTCGCAGCTCAGCTCTCCGATCTGTGAGCCTTGGCTTCTGGCTGCACCCCCAGGTCTGGAAAGCAGACAGTGCCTCTGCCTCAGCCCCTCAGAACCTCTCAGTCAGGCTGATCGCTTTGTGCTTCCTCTCTGACTTTCCAGTTAGCGGATTGAGGCCTTCAAGACTCCCTGCCCCTGCAGGATGTGAAGTCTACCTGTTGTTTTCCTGGCCATACTCCCCTCCCTTCTTGAAGAGAACTTTTCATCTCCCTGTTTAATCCGTGGTCTGGTGGTGGTCCCTAAAATACCAGCCAGATCCCTGGCCTCAGCGATTGGCCCTGGGTCTGGGATGGAAACTGAGCCAATCAGAATTGGAATTAGAGAAGGATGTGTCTTTAAGTATGTACATGTAGGGAAAAAACAGTATATATAGGGGTTGGTACTATCTATGGATTCGCCTCGGGAGGGGATGATATCACCTAGGGGAGGGGATGTGATCTCACAGTAGTGAACTACTCAGGGCCTTAATAGATGCCTTGAAACCTGAGGAGCCTAGCTGGACACATCCGGGAGTCCCCACTTGCTCACAGTGCTCCCCATAAACCTCCGTAACTAAAGGAAGCCTGAACTGACCCTGTCCTTTGCAACCTGGTCTAGCGGATATAGAGGCCCCAACCAACAAGAAGTGCCTGAGTCAGCCTGGAGGACCAGAAATGCTGCACAGGCAGGAGGCACCTGAGACCCTACAGAAAGGTATCAGCTAGACAGCAGTGTGACGCTCGTCAGGCAGGAGGACTGGCTTCTGGCCACTTATTGTAGCCAGTGGATACATAATGTGCACTTCCCACATGCCAGGGACTGGTGAGCCCTTGTGATTTAATGACCAGCACAGCAAACAGGTCACTGTGCTTGCAGCAAAGAACCTGTGGTCCAAGGCAGCAGTCTATGCAGAGGCCACAGAGACCAGATGTAAGACCAGTTTAACCAGGGCAGAAACAGGAGTCCCCACAAAAGGAGGAACTTACTGGCAAATTTCAATACATACCTTGGAGAATACGTTCTGAGACCCCCACCCCATCCTGTGGATGCCTGAATCCACAGATTGTACCAAACCCTATGTATACTGTCACCCTCTCAGGTAATGTCATTCCCTTTCTCAAGCAACTTAACCTTTCTCAAGATGGCACCATCACCTAATCAGTCAGCATCTCTTTTTCCTGCCCTGTGATCCACATTTTGGTGACTCAGCTACTCCCCGACTACCACTCACTAACTCCTCTCTGCCTCCAAGCTTATTTGCCATTCATTCATTCACCATTGTCACGGTCTGCCATGCGTCAGACACTGTCTGTCTGGAAGCATCAGTAACTGACACAGACTCATGTCCTTGCTCTCGCAGGGCTTACATTCAGTCTTGAAGTCCTCCAGTGACATCTGCTTGCTCATGACGTCTGCTTACCCACACCTTCTGCTTACCACGCTCTTATGAGATTTGGTCCCTCTCCAGGGGACAGCATGTCATGATTCATCTGGGTTTGGTTGTTTTGACACCAGGGCACCCAAGAGCTTGTGAGCCCACTGATAGGCCAAATGCCCTTCGATCAAGCACCAACCTCTGAGCCAGCCCCGTCCACCCCTGTCCAGGCCTCTCCTGGTGCTTCTAGCCCTCATGTTGTCAGGGGAAGGAGCATAGCCCTTGCCTCAAATGCCTTCTGACGTCTCTTGCTGGGAGTGCATTCTCTACTGCGTGGCCTGCCAGCATGTCCTGTGTGCTTTCCTTAGAAGGACGGTGAATACCTCATCCCAGAGTCTGTGGATCTGGAGTGTGCGAAATACTGTGTAGTCTATGATAGCAACACTGGCTCCATGGAGATGTTTAGAAAAGATGCCATGGCTGATGAGGAAGAGGACGATGAGGACAACTCTAATGAGCATGGCCAAGGTGGGTTTCGACTTTGGTGACCAAATTCTGTCACCTGTGCCAGGAGCTGCAACACTAGGGCTTCACCTCTTTGCAGGACCCAGCCTGCCACTGGCTGAGACAGGAGACTGCTGGGTCAAAGATGGGGAGCCGCATCACTCAGCAGAAAGAGCCAGATGTTACTAGTTTCCTGCACTGGCTCCCCAAGTCCCAGCCTTACAGGGTGACAGGGAAAGGGCCAGCTGATGCCCACAGAGGGTTGCATTACCGGGAAAGGTCCCTGAGCCTAGGGGGCCTGAGGGACGTCATATCATCCAGGCCTGTTCCTCAGATCTCCTGAAGAGATGGTGCAGAACTAAGGCAGCCAGGGCTGTCTTCACAGGACGTGCGGAAGTGTGAGAGACCAAGGGGAACCGTCCCCTAACAGGGACTGTCACTGCCATTTTACAGATGGCGAAACGGGCCCAGGAAGGTACAGTAACTCACGCCAGATCTCACACTTAGTGAACTGGTTATTTGTTGCTGTGTAACAGATTACCCAGAACTCAACAACTGAAAACAAACGTTCAGTATCTTATTATTTTCATGACTCCTCAATTTAAGGGGCCACTCAACCGAGAGGCACAAAGTTTGTCTTGTAATCAAAATGTCAACCCAAGTTGCTGTCATAGAGGGTCTGGGTCAGGATGACCCCAATCTAAAATGACTCTATGGCTACAGCCAAGAGGCCCCTGATTTCATTCTGCTGGTTGCTGGAGACCTCAGCTCCCCACCACAAGGACCTTCCCATGAGATTGCTTGAAGCACACTCCCCAACATAGCACCTCATTGCCCCAAAAGTGAGTGGTCTGAGCCAGCGGGGTCCGCAGGGCAGGCATGTGTCTTATGATCTGGTCTCTGAACTGTTAAGACCAGATCATTAGAAGTAGGTCAGAAAAAACCCAGCCCAGCCTTGAGGGGAAGGCAGGCCGCCTCATCTTTTAAGGAAAAGCATTTAGAAGAACTTGTGGATCCACCCAGTCAGCCTGGTGGAATCCGGTCTCCCATAGCTTGGACAGTGACACTGGAGAGGAACCCAGCTCAGGGTTGGGGCTGTAAAATGTGGCCAGTTCCAAGGTGCTCAGCTACAATTTTGAGGCTCTGCTGTACTCTCTTCAGCTTCTATGTTGGGAGTGATCACTTCTTGCTGTTGGGTGGTGCTAAGCTTCTGCCACTGATAAAGCCGGGCTTTGGGACTCCCATTCCAGGGGCTCCTTGGCCAGGAAATGTCCCTCTAGGCTCTGGTTTATAGTCCTAGGATTATAGGCTGGACCCTGAAACCCTAGAGAATGGTAGTGAATAAAGACAACCTCTTTCTGTTCCATAACTGATTCCATGCAGTAGGAAACCACAGCTACACATGCCATACAAGGTGACTTATAATGCCCTCTTTCAGGTAAATGCAGTCCTTTGGGTACAAGACCATTTCTGGGATTCTTTAACCACCTCCTTCTTAACAACAAAACAGCCATTGTGAAGCACTGGTTTCCTCTGTCCCAAGAAGAACTGGGCACAGAGGGGTCCTTGTCAGCCCCTAGAGGTTATGAGGTGGTGGAGTGTATGCATGAGTCCTTCCTCGCCTGCCCTATTGGCCATGGGGCACTGTCCTTGCTATGACCAGAACTGAAGTACCCATGGCTGGTGCAGGTCATGCATGGTCCTCTGCACATGGCTGTGTGCCTCCCAGGGTTTCTGATGTCCTGGGTCCTGCTGCATCTCCCCGGCCTCAACATCCAACCACCACTACATTTGCCTGAGGCTGCAGAGCTCCTGGGAAGAAACAGGGCGCTGGTTGGTTGCAGGAGGCCTTGCCCAGGTATGTTTCTCAGCTGGTATCTTTTCCCTCTCCCTCCATCTTTTTCTCTCTTCCTCCCTTTTATTCTCTTCTTTCCCTTCCTTCTTCCTTCCCTCCTTCCTTTCTCTCTGAGGATTGAACCCAGGAGGCTTAACCACTGAGGTACATCCCCTCGCCTTTTTATTTTTTTTTTAAGTTTTGAGATGGAGTCTCACTAATTTTTCCAGGTAGGACTTGAAATTGCCATCTTTTTGCCTCAGCCTTCCAGAGTGCTGGGATTACAGGCTTGTGCCATCACGCCCTGCTCAGCTGGCATCTTGTTTGAAGCCCTGTTCTAGGCTCCTAGGACTTTCTTTCCAAGCAGCACTCAAAGGACGTCCCTCTTCTTGTAAGAGAGATTCTTGTTAATGTCATGTCACACACACACACACACACACACACACACACACACACACATATGCACACACACCCCCTTGCAGCAGTATGGATTCTAGGCCCTCAAACCAGGTTCTTGCCCTAGGAAGGGAGCTTTGGGGACTTCCTGTCTCATTGGAGCCTGACTTTTCATGACAATTGGCTGGCTAAGGAACCCAAGGAATTTAACTTAAAGCCCCCTCCACTAAGCAGGGACCCTCTAACACATAGAAGGGGAGGGGAAAAACCAGCAGAGACACCAGGGTTGTGTAAAGGCAACATAGCCTGGAATTTATTGTGTCTGGATGCAGGCAGAGAGCCGATATTGCTGTCTGCTGTGAACAAAGAGAAGTGTGTCCCTTTTTATAGGGATGGAGAGAGACAGGGGACATTATGCAGGAAAATTCCAAAAACATCTGTGATCAAAGTTCTCTGCAGCCTTGCATCTCAGTGTGCAGAGTCCTTGAAGTGTCCTGTGTAAATTCTCAGGTGTCTCTAAATGTCCCTAGATGTCCCAGGAGCTGCAAAATTCCTTGTCCTATCTTATCTCCTTTCCTATGCTTGCCATGAGGGGAACTGAGCTGAGGAGCAGTGCTTCTGCTGGCAAGCAGTCTGGGACCTGGGGGTCAGGCCCGGTTTGAATCTTACATTCTCCTCTTTTAGTTATTATAAAAGGGAAATGAGCATTCATTCTCATAGCTTGTTCATGAGTAGGCAACCTTGTGGGAGAGAAATGTTGAGGAACAGGACTGTATTGAAGAGAAGTCAGCACCAGCATCTGTTGCTAATTACTTGTTCATGATCCTGTAAAAACTAAGAGAATCCAGCTCTTCGGAGGCTGAGGCAGGAGCATTGTTGTGAGTTTGAGGCTAGCCTGGGCTACATAGCAAGTTCAAGGCCACCCTGAACTTCATAGCGAGACCCTAACACAACACAACACCAAACCAAAACACATCTAGAGAAAAGTCTGAGAAGGCATGGAAATCCAGACCTGGGGAAGGGCTGGAATGGCTACATAGGTTACTGCTGACATGGAAATGCACAGCCAGCAATCTGGCTAGAATAGGATTGGCGCAGTTTAGCAAGGAATTAACATTAAGGTTTTGTAAAGGTGAGTTGGACCGATTAAGTGAAGCTGCCCATCATACAAATTGGGCCAAAGGCCATAGGTAAGGGGAGGGGAGTTTAATTAGGGCTGTGGTAAACACAAGCACGGAAAAAAAATTTTTTTTTTGTAGCAGGGATCGAACTCGCAACCTTGCACTTGCCAGGTAGGTGCTTGTGTTGCTGGCTAAATCCCCAGCCTCGGGAAAAGTATTTTATCTCTGAGTTAAAAATTAAATTGGAATTGCAGTAATATTTGAAGGTAAGATCTACAGAAAATGTGTAATAAAAAGGCCTTTAATAAAAAGCCAAGGAGAAGGCCTAGGGAATTTTAGAATGCAATATGGGACTCCCTGGTTCTAAGCAGTGTCCCCTGCTCTTGAAGCAAGAAGTATCCCAATTCAGAATGTGGGAAACTCATGCTGAGAACCACAGAGCTATGAGAGCAAACATGAGTGGATTTAACCTTTGAGAAGCATTAACCGTGTGAGTTCCTTCCCTCGGAAACCTCCACTGGTCCGAGGTAGAAGAAGCACATCCTCTTCTGCCCGGCAGGGTAGCCTGTGCGCCCAGGGTCCGGGCTGTCCCGTGGAAGTTGTCCTTCGTCCTTCCAGCAGGCTTGAGGCAGCAGGGAAACAGCGGAGACGGCGGTGGGCAATGTTAGGTTTCTGGCGCAATAAGAAAGAAAAAAATATAAAAGCAGCTTTTATTACGAAGAGGTGGAGAGAACCCCACCTACAGAAGCTGGCATTCTCTGACCGGGCGGTGGGGCATGGGATGTACATATAAGCTGACGGGGGCGGTGCTTGGGGCGGGCATAGGTGACGCGAGGAGCTGATTGGAGCCCTCTGGGCGCGCAAATGGGAAGGGGCGTTGCAATTAGGGCTGGAAGGAGCAGGAAGTGGTGGGCGTTCCTGCTTTGGTCTTCTGCCACGTTACACCGCCGCCGTGATCGTATAGTAATTTATTCTAGGGCAAAATCTTTTCAGGCAAGGTGGTGGCAGTGTGGCCTGGGACTCCCTCTCGGTTCCAGTGGGCTCTCAGACCTCAGTCTCTTGCACAGAAGGGAAGCGACAGGTGCTGGTTCCCTGGATTCTCCGTGTCTAGCCGGGCCCTGGGACGGGCTTTGGCTCCTGTCTCTGCGCCTGCAGCTTCTCGCCTCGCCTGGCGCACTCACGGCCTCGCCAGACATTTCAGAGCTGCAGGAAGCGGGCTCGTCTCCCTGAACAAAGTGCCGACCGGAAGTCAGGTCCTTTCTACCCGCACTGTCTCCTGCTGCGGGTGGTATCCCAGTATTTCCCTTTCTGGATCAGATCTTGGATCTGAGTATCTTGGCTTAGCCCTAATTATCAGGCCTCTTGTCACAGATGCCTGATTAACATGTGGTCTCATGGTCCTATGGTGGGTCAGTGATGGTGTCTAAGGTTAAATTGCTGTCAGCACTGCGATGGGACATTGATTCATACCCTCTGGGGTGCCATGATAAAGACAGATGGCGAATTGGAACCTGATGCAGAGCCACTGGGAACGTAAAATGGCGAAGCCACTGTGGCGTTTCCTCAGTGGGTTAAGGTACACACCCAAAAGAAAGGGAGACATATCCACATGAAACTTGCGCCATGTTCCTAGCAGCATTATCACAATATCCTGAAGTGGAAACCACATAAATGGCCATCAGCAACTTGGGTAAAGCCACACAAGGGAATGTTATTCAGCCACAAAAAGGAGTGCAGTATCGATACAACCTGAGACAGAGATGAACACCAAATGTTGTAGCTTGGCATAACTGATGCCATCTTGAGCCCTACATTTAACTAGTGCGCTGTATATGACCCAGGAAAATGGAAAATTACTCAGGGTACAGATCCCATGAGAAAAAGCAGAATGAGCTGTAGCCACAAGAGAAAAATTAACCTGCTCAACAAAAGAAGCAGGATACAGGTGTCAACCAAAAATTAATGTAAGATTCTAGCTAAATTGTTTCCAACAGGATGTCTTTTTGTGTTTCTCTGTTTAAAAGTTTTGTAGTTTTCCAGTTCAGGGCCACTTGGTGAGATTCTGAAACAGGGGGTCCACTCGAGCGGCCACTAAGCTCAGCTAATTAAATTCCAGCTTTATCGATTTGGCTGCTTGGATCCTATATTGTTTATGAACCCACTTCATGAGGAGATCATGGTGCCTGATAGACACCAATGTCACATGTTAACGACATGGTTCTGCTTATATGAAATGGCCAGAATAGGCAAATCCATAGTGACAGTAGGTGATTAGAGCTTGGAATGCCAAAAGCTGGGAATTTAACTGGACAAGGATTTCTGATGAAAACATTCTAAAAGTGACTGTAATGGTGGTTATACAACTCAGCACACCAAACCCACTGGATTGTATCCTTGGAGTGAGTGTTTGCTCTACAACTATCTATCAAAAAAATCCACTTGGTAATGTTTAAAAAATTTATTCATAGCACTTTTCTCTGTTTACCCTTGCGTCAGCTTCCTAAATCATTGCTTTTCAGAGGAAGTAGCTATCTTCATACCAGGGCTAGGCACGTGCGAGCACAAGGGGCATTTACCTCTGGTCTCCTCCCATAGATCTGGTGCGCGGACCGGCTGTGGAGTACGGCAGAATCCTTTCCCAGTTCACTCACAACCCAGTGTACATCCTGAGAGGGGGCTATGAGCGCTTCTCAGGCCTGTATCACTTCTTGCGGACCCAGAAGATCATCTGGATGCCCCAGGTGAGACCGAAGGCTGAGCACAAGCTGGTTCAGGTGGGAAGCATGGCTGAGGACCAAGAGGTGGCTGAGCAGAGGAGGGGACCGGGGCAGCCAGGGACCAGCCAGGGGGTTCAGTTCATGATGGCAAAGGTATCCTAGGGGGAGTTGTGGAGGGAGGGCTGTACCCCAAGTCAGATGGGCAGGGCATTGTGGCTGTCTGGTTCTCCAAACACTAGCTGGATCCAGAGGATCCAGAAAAGGGTGAGATAATAGTTCCTGCCTGTGGAGCTGTTGGTCTATAGGAAAGAAAGTGGTTATAACAAGGGTGTTGAACAAGGGACACTGCAGGTCCCTGATGGGCGAGGCATTTTCGAGGAAGCCCAGGTACTGGCTGCACAGTGGTTTGCAGGCAGGGCTCTGCCTGGAGGGCAGTTGTGTGTGTGTGTGTGTGTGTGTGTGTGTGTGTGTGTGTGAGTTTGTGCTGTACAAGTTCAAAGCACAGTGGGATATAAGACAAAGTCTTTTTGTTTTTTCTAACATTTTCCTTGGGCTGTTCTTTGGTTCCTGCTCATGGCTATATCTGGGGCAGATCCCATATTTCCTAGAAATTTTCATTTATGAAAAACTTCAGTCTAAGTGTGTGGTGATTGAGGGACATGTGATAGAGAGGGAGAAGATTAGAGTGAGGCCCTGGTTTTGGAGGAGGTGACAGGCAGGCAGTTCGCTGGGATGGGAAGTCCTGGGGTGAGGAAGCACTTTAGGGCAAACACAATCTCAGTTTGGACATGTTTGTTGGGATAACTTTTTGTTTCTGTTGTGTCACCTGTCATTGTCAAAGCAGATGCTTTGAGAAGACACTATGTCTCTATCCATGTCACATCTTCTTCCCAGCCAAACCTGTACAACTGCACAACAGGAAGCTGATTTACAGGAAGAAAATTGATACATATGTTTGGGCATTTATTGGAATCCCCTCTCCAAAGTAGGACCATGGTGATTCACATGGCTCCAGCAAGCTGGGCGCCTGGGGTGGGGTCAGCCCAGGCTCCACAGTGGGCTTTGGGCTTGCCTGCTGGCAGTGGGGTGGCATATTGGGACTTCATTGTGCTTGTATTTAAGTGGTTGTCCCTTTCACCACCTCTTTATGCATTCAGTCCCTTCACTAGAATTCACTTCCTACTGGCAAATAGGCTGTATGTGACGAGTTTTAGCATGTGTGTGTGTTCTCAAGTATTTAAATATTGATGTCCTCCATGGTGACAAAAGGACTGGTCCTCCCCATCCCACCTCACCTTCAATTGGACACATTCTGGATTGCTGAAGGTTTGGGCCACAGGGTCCTTGATTCCAACATTTGTGCACATGGCCAGGTACAGACAAGGGTCAAGGAGAGAAGCAGCTGTCCACACTGAGACCCGGCCCTGCACCGTAAAGCTGAGTTTCAGTCATTCTGCTATGCCTGGCCCTCTCACTCCTCATTCAAGTTGTTCTTTTTCATCTCTTTGAAAAACCTGCGCTCATTCACTGTCCTGGGATTCCTTTTTTTTTTTTTAAAGGGAATAAAACAGAACAGTAAAATAAAGACAAATCAAAACAAAACAAAACAATAATAGGACAGTAGGAAACCCATAATCATTATTATATTATGTATTGTTATCTTCTAACTAGTTGCCCAGACCACTGGCCCCAAGCCTGCAAAGTCGATCAAATAACATAAATGTCAGGTTGCTTCCCTCTGCTTCAGTTATTACCATCTCAGCCTGTGTTGTGTCAGGTTGCTCTTGGGGGCAGGGTGGGAGGCAGAGGTGGCTTCCTCGGCCGTTTCTCCCCAGCCAGCAGGGCCTCCTCTTGCACACGAGGGGGCTGGGACCTTGTGGCTTCCCTGATGCTTCTTCCTGGCAGCCAGCAGGGCTCCCCCAGAGCACAGCGGTGGGGGCTGTGTTACTTCCTTGCTGCTTCTCGCTGGTGCTGGTGCTGGTGCTGGCGCTGGCGCTGGCGCTGGCGCTGGCGGCCAGCAGGGCCTCCATTGGCCAACAGGGATTCCACGTCTAAGCTCATTTGTGGAGTCACATTTCAAGAGACAATGGCTCATAACAGCCCCTTTCCTTCCCCACCCCAGGAACTGGATGCATTCCAGCCATACCCTATTGAAATCATACCAGGGAAGATCTTCCTGGGCGATCTCAGCCAAGCCTGCGACCCTCAAGTCCAGAAAGATTTGAGAATCAATGCACAGGTCAATGTCTCCATGGAGACGGGGGTTTTGTAAGTAAAAGAGATACTCTTGATTTGTTTCTTTAAGATGAAAGATCATTTCTTTACTCAAGAGTTCTAGCGCCATGCATCTCAAAAGTCAGGATGGCTCTTAGCAGTCTGCACACAGTGGAGCAGGTTCAGCATTGATTTTTACCACTGCCTGGTCAGGCCTTGGTATTCTTTGTCCCTAAGTAGGACCTCACACTGTCTTCTAGATCTCAGCACAAGTAAAAATTTTCCTGGTACATAATGTCATGGTAGAAAGTATCCTGTTCTACTGAGTGATCTGTTTCAAGGTCCCTTAGAAATTTTCCCTTGCCTCAGAATTGTGCTCGCTCTGTCTCTGTCTCTCTCTCTCTCTCTCTCTCTCTCACACACACACACAGCGATACACTCGTCATAGCTCAGTGGTCAGGAAAGCACTGCCCAGCTTACTTACCAGCTTCTCACTTATCAGCCTCAGGAGGACCTTCTAGAAACAGCTCAGGAATTTAGCCAGGCATCTGGTAATAAAAAATACATTGGTTTTATGGATATAAAAACAAAAAAGAGTAAAAAAGAAAAGATCCAATTTGCAATAGGGAAAAAATGATTCCTAGGAACAAACTTAAGAAATATACAGGGCCTATAAAACTTTATAAGAAGGGAGATTATAAGAAGGTATAGATAATAGGAAGCCTAATGTTGTAATAATGACAATTCTGTCAGAATTAACCTATATATTAAAAAAGACCTCAAATAAAAAATGAGTCACTTGTGTGCAAGTACGTAATTTATTCTTTTCTTTTCTTTTCTTTTTTGTCTTTTTGAGACAGGGTCTCACTATGCAGCTCAGGCTGGCCTTAAGCTCACTTTGTAGCCCAGGCTGGTCTCAAACTCGCAATGATCCTCCTGCCTCAGCCTTCTGAGTGCTGGGATTATAGGCATGCAGTTTATTCTTAAAATTTCACATAGAGGACTAATTTGTAGAAAATGAGGATGAGGAGATTAAGGCCAGTCTTTCAGCAAGAATAACAAGAAAAGCTGGAAAAAATATAAAAATTTCTTCTGTGTTATATATTAGAGACAGACAAAGCAATGAGGAGTTAGTGACCAAAACCTGGGAGGAAGAAGAAAACTAGAGAAATGAGGCTGGATATTGGCGCTGCTTCTTCATAGAGGACATCTGCTGATTTTGGAAAGAAAAAACAAGGTAGAAATAATATCTGAGAGAGTTACAACTGTTTCTGAGATTGATGAAGTACACCAAGCTGCAGAGTCAAGAAGCCTTAAGGACTCCAGGATAATGCTAAAGAAATCACCTCTAGGCTCATAGTAAGACTGCTGAAGTCTAAAGAGAGAATGTAGTAAAAACAGCAGAGCAAAAAACAAACAAACAAACATTTTCAGAGGAGTAATGTGGACTGACTGTTAAAATTGCAAAAACACAGAATGCATGTTTGTGATGCTGGCACAGAGGAATCCTTACCTCCTGGTATTTATGTTGTTGAGTGTGGGCTGCACCGACACATGCAACTCTAATTAGACTACCATAAAGCAAAAGGTATGGTCACCTCTGAGATTAGGTGACTAGTGTGCTGTGAGCTGCCCATGGAGAGGGTCATGCAGCAAGAAACCGAGGGAGACCTCTAGACAACAGCTAGGGAGGAACTGAAGCTTTCAGCCCAAAAAGTCACAAGGAATTGAACCCTGCTGATGACCATGCAAATTAGTGTGAAAGCAGCTTCTCCAGGTGAGCCTTCAGATAAAACCCAGCCAGCAGCTTGACTGTCTTCAGCTAGATTGAGTCTTCAGCGAAACACGTATAAACGCATGCATCTGAGGAAACTACTAAAATCTAGAATATAACTATGAGGAAGGAACAAATAGTACAATCCCAAGTTTACATGGGGCCAGGGATAGTTTGTGTTTCAGGCCAGAGTGGACAAAACTCATACTCTGTCCAGGCATTGTGGTGCATCTCTATAATTCTAGGGTTCTGGGAAGTTGAGGTAGGAAGATCACAAATTCAAGCCCATCCTGGGCAAGTTAGTGAGGCAATTTAGTATTTCAAAATACACACACACACACAAATGCACAAAAGGCTGAGAAAGTAGCTCAGTGTGAAAATTTTGGGTTTGATCCTTAGTATCAGGAAAATAAGAATAACAAAAAACAAAAGAAAGTAAAAACTCAATGTACAAGTGCATCAACTAGAGTATTCAGAACAACATTGCCTCAGCAGTGAGAAAACATTAGCTCTATACTAGGAGAGAAAATATAGTGATGGATAAAAATTCTGCTGGATGGAGTTAACAGTGAAAGGGACACTGCAGAAGACAAGATGGGCACCTTCCAAGACATGGCATTAGGTGGTATACAGCATGAAACACGGAAAAGAAAAACACTATGGGAAAAAGTGAACCGAACTTTGATGGTGAACCTGAGACAGCTTCCAGTGGGTTAAACCATGTGTAATTCATCTTGAAAGAAGAGGAAATTAAAATGAACAGAGAACATATTTAAAGGTATAGTGACCAAAATGTTTCAGAATTTGGCATAATCTGTAAATGAACAGAATCAAGAAGCTCAACAGCAAAAAAAAAAAAAAAAAAAAGAATCTCAACAGAACCCAAGCACAGAAAAACCTGTACATGGAAAATTATAGCAAAGTGCATTATATGAAATTGCTTAAAACCACTAAAACAGAAAATGTTGAAAGCAGCTAGAAGGGGCGTATTAAGTATGAGGGAGCAAGATCAGGATGGTAGCAGACTTCATACTGGAAAAAATGAAATTGAGAAGACTGTGAGGCCCTGAAAAAAACAATCAGCATGTTAATCTGTGACCAGTGGAAAGATCCTTCAAAAATCAAAGTCAAAAATTTTTTTGACTTCTAAGAAAATGGCAGAGTGGTGAGCAGCAGAGAAAGAGCCTCTCTGAGATTCCAGACACTGGACTGTGACAAGATGAAGAAAGACAAGAAGGAGGGAAGTGACTCTTCAGGACCCAGGAAGGATATGAAGCAAGAATTGAAGCCCATGGGGAAAACAGAGAAGGAGGTGGTGGGCAGACTTTCTCCCTGAGCCTACTTACTGCATGGGAGGTGCGTAAGACCTGCAGATGTACAGTGACCTCTGGTGACCCAGAGGCCTCCATGGAGAAACTCATTAGTGGAGTGGAGCAGTGGACCCTGCATACTGCAGTTATTTGGGTTCAGGCATCACCCAGCACAGGGCAGTTGGCTGGGTGCCATCTTGGTGGGGCCAACTGAGTTCAGAACTCAGCAATTGCTGGCTCTACCTAGTGGCTCCCAGCCACGTTCAAGCCCAGAGGAGGTGCACACACTGCTACAGGCTGAATGGGTCTGGTGCCAGCCTCACAGCCAGAAACCAGCCGGAGCTTCAGTGGAGACAAAGGCGCAGGCTCCCTGGGAGTCTCTGTGACCCTGCCACAGAGCTACTGCTGGCTTGCTGGGATTAATCAGTATGAATCGGGTTCTGTCTGCCCATGTTGTCTACCAGTGGCAACAAAGGCACACCCTGAAAAGATTTTTTTCTTCTCTCTTTCAAAAAAAAATTTGAAGTTGTTTTTCTTTCTCTCTTTTCTTGGTTTTGTTTTGTTTTTTTCTTCATTCTTGTTTTTATGGAGCATGGATATGGTTCCTATTTTGTTGTTGTGTTCTGTTCTTATTTTTATTTCTTCCTTCTCTATTTTCCCCTTGGTGTTTACTGAACAAGTTGCTCAAAACTTGCCTGGTAAAACTGGCATATTGAAAGCTTTTTTTGTTTGTTTGTTTCAAACACTTTATTTGATACATCTAACAGCTATTAATGGCTGGGTGCTAGTAAGGAAAAGAAGAGAGAAAGCAATGTACAGTATCACATTGTGCTTATTGAGCTTCCAGATGAAAACAGTGCTTTCAGCTGCTTTAGTCTCTGGGTCTCAGCAGGGAAGAGAGTTGTCACTTCAAGACACAAGTCCAGGCCTTTTGAAAGCTTATTTGCTGCATTCAATTTTCTGCATTGCTTTAGATTTTGTTGTACAACCACAAATCCAGTTCATACAGTTAAAGGTGGTGAATTAGTGGTTACCTCAGTGTGTCATTTTCTAGATTGCGTTTGATGCTAGTATTATTACTGATTGTACTACTTTAACCAAAATGACGAAATTGTTCTGACCAGTTGTTCTTCCTGGTACATCAAGACTGAGATTGCTTAAGAGTCATAAAAATACTACAGGCCAGGGGATGGACAAAGTAGGTTACAACTTTTCAACCCCAACAAATTGAAGTTGGATCTTGCAACAGACTCGGGAGCCAGAAGCCAGCTGCACTTGAAAGACACCCCTGAGAAGTAGTCATTTCCTAAGAGCTCTAAATACTAGCAGTAAAACTACTCACCACAGATAATTTACAAGCATAAACTCAAGAACTAAACTGTAAAAAAAAAAAAAAGAAAGAAAATGAGAAGATACTTAGACAAGTACAACCCCAGATGCCCAGCTCTCCAAAGCAAGCCCATGAGGCAATGAAGTAGAACAGTCAGAAATCTTCCTACCTGGGATCTCTGACGTGGTGTCAGTGGTGTCAGTGCGAGGTACAAGACAAATGACCGTGGCTCTAGAAAAAGTGAAATCAGAAATAATTTCTCAGATAACTACAGAGATAGTGACCACAAAGAAAGACATGCTTAGAGACTCTAGAGTAGATTTAAAAAATTTTTTTTTTAAATAGAGGAGCTTAGGAAAATGATGGAAACTATGAATACCCAACATGGGAAAGAAATGGAGTCCATAAAACAGAGTCAGACAGATCGCCAGGAAATTAAAGAGTCCACTGAAAGTATATATAGCAGAACAAGCCAGTGTGAGGACAGAATCTCATAGATAGAAGACAGGATTGTGGTTAACCATCATGAAAAGAAAGATTCTTAAAAATAGCAAGGGAACATGAGAAATAAATTCAGCAACTGCTAGATGATGCAAAAAAGAGGAAGATTGATCGAGGTCATTGAAAAAGCAGGAGTTAGCACAAATGATATAAAAAGCCTATTCACTGACGTCATGGCAGAAAACTTCCCTGACAAGGAAAAAAGAATTTGACATTCAGATAACTGAGGCATACAGAACTCCAGATACCAATAATACTAAATAAAAAACTACAGAAAGGCATGTAATAGTCAAGATTCCAGCAATTCAACACAAGAATGAAATATTAAAAGCTGTTTGAGAAAAGAAACAATCACCTATAAAGGAAAACCCATCAAAATCACAACAAACTCTCAAATCAAGGAGATCTGGAGTGAAGTATTTCAAGCCCTAAAAGAAAATAATCTCCAACCCAGATTGATGTACCCAACAAAACTGTATTTCAAAAGTGATGGAGAAATAAGATACTTCCATGATAAAGAACACCTGAGGAAATTCATGACTACCAAAACAGCACTGCAAAATGTTCTGAAAGACATTTTAGAAAGGAATGGTAACTCCATAAACCCCAACAGAATGAATTCACCAGCCAAGGCAAACAGAGGGAACAAAAAGGGAGCCAATAACAGGAAAATAACATGATAAGGATAAATCAATATATACCAAATATAATCATCAATGTTAATGGTCTCAATTCACCAATCAAAAGAAACTGACTGGCAAAATGGATCAAGAAGCAAGATCCAGCTGGGTGTGGTGGTGCACTCTTGTAATCCCAGAACTTGGGAGGCTGAGGCAGAAAGATTGCTATAAGTTGAAGGCCAACTGGGGTACATATTGAGTTCAAGGCAAACCTGAACTGCATAGTGAGGGCTTGTCTCAAAGAAAGGAAGGGAGGAAGGCAGGCAGGCAAGCAAGCAAGAAAGAAGCAAGATTCAACAATATGCTACACACAAGAAATAGATTTAATTAAAAAAGAAATTATAGACTAAAAGTCAAAGGATGGAAAACAGTACTTCATGTGACGGGGACAGAGAAAGCAGGGGTAGCTATTTTATTTGCAGACAAAGTGGATTTTAAGACATACAAAGAAGGTCATTACATCCTTATAAAGGGAGCCATCCAAGAGAAAGGGATAACAGTTATAAATATATATATGCAACAAATGCCAGTGCATCCAACTATATAAAACAAATATTCATGAACATGAAAAATCAAATAAGCACTAATACAGTTGTAATTGGGGTCCTCAATATCCCACTGCCACAAATAGACAGATTAACTAAAAAAAGTCAACAAAATATTAGAATGTGGTCACTTTTGAACAACTAAATTTAGTAGATGTCTGCAAAGCATTCCACCCGCAACATCAGAATACACATTTTTCTCAGCTGCACATGGGGCGTTCTCTAAAATAGACCATATACCATCTCATATAACATGTTTAAGTAAATGCAAAGGAATTGAAATTATTCTGTGCATATTATCATATCATTGTGCAATGAAATTGTAAATTAATGGCAAAAGCAACCACAAAAACTTCACAAACACTTGGAAATTAAGTAACACCATCCTAAAGAACCAGTAGGTCACAGGTGAAATTAAAGAAATTTGACAGGTTCTACAATTATATGATAATGCCAATACAACATATTGGAACTTATGAGACACAAAGAAAGCAGTCCTATGAGGGAAACTGAATTCTCATATCAGGAAAACAGAGCAATCTCAAACAACTTAACACTGAACCTCAATCTTCTAGAAATAGAAGAGCAAATCAAGCCAAAACTCATACAAGGGAGAAAGTTATAAAGATCAGAGCAGAAATTAATGTAACATAGACTAAGAAAACAATACAAATAATAAATGAAAAGTTGATTCTATGAAAGATTAAACAAAACTGACAAAACCTTCACCATTATCAAAAACAGGAAAGACGCAAATCCATGCAGTTAGGAATGAAAAGGGTGAAATCAGAAACAACTCACAGAAATCCAGAATATCATCTATAGTAGTCTACTTTGAGAACTTGTATTCCAATAAGATGAAAAATGCAAAAGAAATGGACAGATTCCTAGATATATATGAATTACCAAAGCTGAATCAAGAAGATATAAAAATGCTAAATAAACCAATATCAGTCAATGAAATTGAAGATGTAATTTAAAACCTACTAACAAAGAAAAGCCTAGGTCCTGACGAATTCACTGCTGAATTCTGCAAGAAATTTAGAGAACACCTAATGCCGCTACTTCTCAAGCTTTTCAGTGAGATTCAAAGGGAAGCAGTACTACCAAATTAATTCCTGGAAGCAAGCATTAACCTGATACCAAACCAGAGTGGGATCCAACCAAGAAAGAGAACTATAGACCAATCTCCCTAATGAACATAGATGCAAAGATCTTCGATAAGATACTGGCAAACAGAATACAGCAAATTATCAAGAAGATTATACACCATGACCAAGTAGGATATATCCTGGGGATGCAGGGATGGTTCAATATATGCAAATTAATACGTATAATACATCATATCAACAGCTCCAAGGTCAAAACCATATGATCATCTCAATAGATACAGGAAAAGCATTTGCAAGGTCCAACACCCATTCATGATTTAAAAAAAACCCTACAGAAAATTGGAGTAGAGGGTCTTTATTTCAATCTGATACAAGCCATCTATAACAGACAAACAGCCAACATCATACTAAATGGGCAAAAACTGAAAGCTTTTTCTCTAAAATCAGGAACAAGACAAAGATGTCCACTCTTACCACTGTTATTCAATATAGTTCTGGAAACATTAGCCAGAGCAATTAGATAAGAGAAAGAAGGAAAAGAATAAGGGTAGGAAAGGAAAAAATTAAATTATTATTATTTGTGGATAACATAATCCTGACTTGAAATTGTACTACAGAGCTACTATAATAAAAACAGCATGGTACTGGAAAAAAAAAACCCAAGGATCAATGAAATAGATTAGAAGATGCAGAAACAACTCCAAACATACTCAGCTATCTTATTTTTTACAAATTTGCCAAACATCTTTAAATAAATGGTGCTTTCCACATGATGAAGATTAAAACTAAACCTATATCTTTCACCATGCATTAAGCCAAAAGTTGAAATGGATCAAAGATCTCAGTATTAAAACAAGCTAGGTGGAGTGGCACATGTCTGTAATCCGAGCACTTGGGAGATTGAGGCAGGAGGATTGCTCCAAGTTTGAGGCCAGCCTGGGCTACATAGTGAGTTCAATGCCAGCCTGAACTACATCATGAGACCCTGTCGAAAGAAAAGAAAGAAAGAAAGAAGGAAAAAAGGAAAGACACTAAATATGCTGGAAGATAGAATAGGTACAACACTTGAAGATATTGGTGCAGGCAAAGACTTTATGAACAAAACCCCAGCTGTACAGGAACTATCTATCACAAAGATTCAACACCTGGTATCTCATCTCACTCAAAAACTTTAGCACAGTGAGAGAAACCACCAACAGAGTGGTGAAGAGACAACCCACAGTGTGGGAAAAATTTTTTCCAGCTGTTCCTCAAATAAAGGACTACTATCTAGAATATATAAAGAACTTAAAAAAATCAACCCCCCAATTTAAAGACTTGGTCCCAAAATAGGCATCTGAAATAGACAGTTCTCAGAAGGAAGCAGAAACAGCAAATAAAAAGAGTTCAGCATCACTGGTCATTTGAGAGATGCAGATTAAAACAATGCTGAGGTTCCGCCTCACTACAGAAAGAATGGCTATTGTCAAGAAATCAATAACAAATGCTGGCAGGACTGCGGGTGGGAGTGGAGACTTGTTCAAGCACTGTGAAAATTAGTGTGGAGATTCTTCAAAAAACTAGGACTAGAGGTTCCGTTCAAACTAGCTATTTCCCTTCTAGGTATGAATGAAAAGCATCATGTCACAGTGATACACACATAGTCATGTTTATGGTGGAACAGTTGGTACCAGCTAAATCCTGGAAACAGCCCAAATGTTCAACTGATGAATGGATAAAGATGTGATTTTTTTTACACAACGGAGAACTACTCTGCCACAAAGAAGGAGAAGCCTGAGACATTTCTAGCTAAGTGGATGCACCTTGAAGCCATACTCTTAAGTGAAATCAATTGGACAGACATGTGTAAATACTATGTTGTTTCCTGTGAGAAACTGAAAGTGTAAATAAGGACCAAAATGTGTAATAGATATTGTGAAATAGGAAGAAAATGACCACATGTGAAAAGGAATTAGGGAAGGTAGAGAGGAAAAAGAAGGAAGAGAAAAGAAATAAATGATGAGAAAAAAGGAAAATATGGAAACAAAGGTTTTGTAAATAAGGAGGGGAAGAGAGGTTGAAGGGAGGGCAGGGGATGGGAAGAACAATCAAGTGATAGCTTGGATCGGTGCAAACTCCCTGCAGCGAATGTGATCGTTATGTATATCTAAATGTATTAATAAACTTAATTAATTAAAACATTGTTTAGCATGCAAGGACTCAGTCAATTCATCAGTGACCAACTTGTGCTACAAAAAATGTCACATTAAGTCCTTTGGGCAGAAAGAAATTAATACCAGATGGAAATATGAATCCTTACAAAAAGAATGATTATTTCCAGCAGTAATAATTATATGAGTAAGAATAAAATACTTTCTCCCTGTTTTTAAATTCCTTCAAGCCAGTTGTGATGGTGCATGCCTGTAATTCCAGCACTTGGGAGGCTGAGGCAGGAGGATCACCACAAGTTTGAGGCCAGCTTGGGCTACCTAGTGAGTTCAAGGCCAACTTGAACTACAGAACATGACCCTGACTCAAAAAAAAAAAAAATCCCTTCATAAGGATAATTAGCTGCTTAAAGAAAAACAATAACAATATATTTGGGGTTATAATAGGAGTAATATTCAACCCACAAAGGCGGGAAGAAGGGAAATAGAAGCATGTACTTCTAAGGTTCTTGTAAAATTTACAAGAAGTGGTTTATATTACTTGAAAGCATACCATCATGGTAAGATACGTTCTATAAACTGAAATGCAAGTGCTGAAAATAAAACCCAAAAATATATAGTAAATAAAATAACAAGAAAGAGAAAATGAAACCATAACAAGTAATTCAAAAGACAGAAGATGAAAATTTAAGGAGAAAATAAAAGGTGAGATAAATAGCAAATGGCAAGATGATAGGTTCCAACTCACATCAATAATCCCAATAAATATAGTTTAAATACCTCAATTAAAAAGTAGAGGTCAGCCATGTTGGGACTTAGGGCGCCAGGAAACTATGCAACCAGCTTACCACCCTGGTAAGCGGCTGTGGCCTGGCAAGCTGTGACCACCCTAGGGCGAGAACTATCTGTGTCTCCTGAGATCCGCGTCATGTTGGAACTTAGGGTGCTCAGAAACCAAGCAGCCAGCTGTGAGCCTACTGGTGGGCTGAGATTCAAACATCCATTACCCCCCACACCCCCATTAGCAAGGGTTAGCCAGAGATCTGAGCATCTCTTGTGAGGTTGACTATATGCAATATAGCAAATAAAGGGGATTTCCTTCTACCATCTCTTTGAAGGAACATATTTTTTTATCACTGTTTTGCTTTGTTCTGATTAATGGTATTGCTCTATTCAATATTCTCTTTTAACAAGTTCTAGAATGTTCTGTATTTCCTTTGATTCTGATATACCTGATTGAAAGAACAACTATTGTGAAGAAAACGAGATATACTATAGTACCTATTACTGTTATCCCAGTAACCTGCTGTGAAGTTCTGTCCCAATTTCACTACACTGTCTCAATTAGCTTTGTTCTGTGGTATTTTACTACTTTTAAAAAAAATAGAGGTCGTATGCTGCCTAAAAGAATATTCTTTAAATATAAAGATAAGCCAGATGTGGTGGCACATGACAATAATCCTAGCATTCAGGAGGCTGAGACAAGAGGATTAACACAAGTTCAAGGCCACCCTGGGTTACACAGTGACTTCAAGACCAGCCTGAGGTATGCAGTAATACCCTTTCTCAAAGAAAGAAAGAAAGAAAGAAAGAAAGAAAGAAAGAAAGAAAGAAAGAAAGAAAGAAAGAAAGAAAAAAACAAATATACAAATAGGTTAAAACAGTGAAAAGATATGTAGGCACAGTGGCGTGTGTGTGTCTGTAGTTTCACCTACTCAGGAGGCTGAAGCAGGAGGATTGCTTGAGCTTATTGGCTTGAGACCAGCCTAGGTAGCATAGTGAGACCCCTATAATAAAAAAAAAAAAAAAGGTAAAACAATGGAACAAGATATTCCAGGCTAGGCGGGGGAGAAGAAAAGAAGTCAACAAGAAGCTAAGACCTCCTGTGTGTCGGCACCATGTGTGGGCTGATTGGGGAGAACCAGACAGACTCCAGCCCCTTCCAGCACATGGGCAGGAAGACAACAAGAGCCAAGGTTCCCCCCAATCCCCCATTAGTGACCAGCTGATCTGGAGAAACACAGGCTGTGATGATAGCTAATGACTGTGCAGGCCTGAAGCTGGTAGTCTGATCATCTATTCAGAGCATATCAATACACAATGTAGCATCTATGGAGGATCTCCTTCTTGAAGGTGGCTGTTGTTAATTCCTCATTGTCTTATTTAAAATCCGTGTCATTCTCATTGTTTTGTTTGGTTGACTTTTATTGTTTTATCTTGTTTGATTTTGTTGTATCTGATGGCATGGGAAGCTATTTTGAAGATAAGATATATTATGGTAGCCATTTTGGATTTACAATTATCTTGTTTTGAAGTCCTGTATTACATTCATCGTTTTGTTTTTCTTGATTCTATTCTGTTTCTCTTTTGTTTGATTTTACTATGTCTGAAGGTATGGGGAGCTATTTTGAAGACAACAAGAGGCATTATGGTAATCATTGTTGATTTCCTATTACCTTGTTTTGAAATCCTGGATCACACTGTCTTGTTTTGATTGACTTTATTCTGTTTTATTTTGCTTGGTTTTATTCTCTCTAAAATAAAAATTTTAAAAAAAAGAAAAAAAAAAGAAACAATATTCCAGGCCAGGCTAAGAAAAAATTTAAAAACCTCTAGGGTGGCTCTCTTATTATCAGAAAAATCAGACTTCATAGAGGAGAATACCACCAGAGATAAAGAGGGTTATTTATTTCATTATGAGAAAGTAGTCAAATAATATAGAATATTCTAAAGAGCATAATCATCTTAAATACAAATGTACCTAATGCAACAGGTTAAAGTACATGATATCAACTCAAAAACTGGGGGCAGTGGCACAAGCTTTTAATTACAGCACTCGGGACCCTGAGGCAGATGGATGGCAAGTTTGACGCCAGCCTAGGCTCCATAGCTAGACCCTGTCTCAAGAAACAAAACAAACCAATCTGAGGGAAGAAATGGAGAGATTCACAATTATAACCAGAGATTTCACCATCTATCTGAATAATTTTTTCCTTTTTTGAGACAAGGTGTCGCTGTGTCTTTCAGGCTGGCTTTGAACTCACTGTGTAACCCAGGCAGACCTCATGGCAATCCTTCTACTGGGATTACAGGCATGGACCACCAGCCCAACTCTAGCTCAATAATTGATAGACCAAGTAAATACAAGATAGGGTATAATTTCAAAGACTAGAAGTATACAATTATTCAACTTTAATAAATTGATAATAAGACATACCATCCAATAACTATAATGTTTTTCTAGTCTTTGAATGTAGTCTTAATATATGTTCTCAGTTGGGCATGGTAGCACATGCCTATAATCCCCCACACTCTGGAGGCTGAGGCAGGAGGATTGCCATGAGTTCAAGGTCAGCCTGGGCACTTTAGTCACTTAGTAATACTCTGTCTGAAAAAAAAAAAAGACTGGAGATATATCTCAGTGCAAAGCTCCAGATTCAATTCCCATTACACACACACACAAAAAAAAAAAAAAAAAAGAAGGAAGAATTTACTTTGGTTTGTGGTTTCTAGGGTTTCAGTCCATGGTCTGTGGGTTCCAAGGCGGAAACCCCATCGTGGAAGGACACAGTAGAGGGAAACTGCTCACCTTGTGGCAGCCAGGAAGCAGAAAGCGAGGAAGGGGGCTGAGGACTGTATATACTTCTCAAAGTCACACCCCATGAACCGCTTCCTTCAGCTGGAACCCACTCCATTCCCACCCCCTCCCGATTATGCTATCAAATTATCCCCTTGTCAGTGGATGAATCCACTTGATGAAGTTTGGATCCTCTTGAGTGAATCACTTCCTGAAGCCCATCAGCGGTCAAGGGAGCAGATCGGGGGAGCAGATCATGTCCAAACCATGACACCACATCTCAAAATTTGGACACGAAGCTAAAGCACAGCATAGAAGGAAATTTATATCCTAAATGTCTTTGGTATAAAAGGAGACTCTCAAGTTAAGGACCTATGCTTCCATTTTAAAAAACCAGCAAAAGTAAGCAAGAGAAAAGAAATAATAAAGATAAGAATAAAAATAAAAAGAAAACAGAAGAATTGAGAGAAATCAATGAAACCAAAAGTTGTTTCTCAAAAAGATCAATAAAAGCAATATGCCATTATCAAGCTGATCAGAAAAGACAAGACAAAAAATACCAAAGTTTAGTATGAAAGAAAAATCATTATCATCATAGATTTTGCTGCTATGAAAAGGCATTGTTGCGCACTTACTCTAGAGAGATAAAGAAATTATTTACTTTATTTACTTCAAAACCAGCAGCTGGGCATGTGCACACACAGGAGTATTTAGACACACCGTGGTACACACATACCATGAAATTCTCAGCAGTGAGAAGAATGAATTTTTGCTACACGCAAAAACTTGTCTCTCCAGGGAATTAATGTGGCACAAAATACAAAACACCAAATCTAAAATGTCACTGGTGATATATTTCCATTTAAATAAGATTTTTGATATGACAAACTTTAAGAGTAAAGGTTAGCCAGGTGTGGTGACATGTCTGTAATCCAGCACTCAGGAGGCTGAGGCAGGGGGACTGTGGCAAGTTCAAGGCCAGCTTGAACTACATAGTAAGACCATGTCTCAAAAATAAAAATAAAAATAAAAGAGTAGGGACTAGATTAATAGTTGCAAAGAGTTAGGGAAGAGGTTAAGTAGAGGAAGGAGATATGGTTATAAAAGGGCAAAAGTGGGGATATCCTTAGTGTTACAGCTGTTCAGCATCTGGACCTGTGGTGGAACTGAACTACACAAATAATAACACTGTACACAAAGTAATAACTCTGCATAGACCTCACTCCACACAGACACAGGCACGCAAGTAAAACTGCAGAAACCTGAGTAAGATGGAAAGACGGTGTCAGTGCAGGTCTCCTGGTTCTGATACAGTACCCTCTGACAAAATTTCACCACTGGGGAAACTTGGTAAAGTGTACAAGTGCTGTGCCTGTATTCTTCCTTTTTAAACAGTTTTTATTTCTTATTAGTGCGTTTTTGCAGTATATAATGATTATGTTCCCTGTATGGAGCTGGTGCGTGTACAGAACAGATCTTAATTCTGTTTTTATCCACTTTTCTACTCCTCCCTCCATCCCTTGATCCCCTTCTCATTTGAGAAGCCTCCTCACTTTCTTCTCCCCTTATCCTTTATTTTGCTTTTTATATTATATTGTATTGTATTATGTAAGAGAAACTATGGTACATTTTAAGCTTGTATCTGATTATTTCAGTTAACATTAAGGTCTCTTAACATTATGATTATTATGGTTAACATTATGGTTTATCTCTTTTCCTACAAATGACTCGGGTTTATCCTGCATAGTGCTCCACTGCGTGTAGATACATTTTCTTTGTACATTCATCTGTTGATGGACATACAGGCTGTTTCCAAGATTTAGCTGTTATGAATTGTGCTCCTAGAAGCATGGATATGCATCTGTCACTGTGATATGATGTTGTTAACCTTTTCAGGAACACACCCAGAAGGGGAATAGACGGGTCAAATGGAATTTCTAGTTTTACTTTTTTGAGAAATCATCACCCTGATTTTCATAGTGGTTATATTAGCTTATATTCCTTCCAGCAGTGTAAAAGAGTTCTTTTTTTTTTTTTCCCTGTTGCATTGTTATTATTTGATTTCTTGATGATGGTCATTCTTTCTGGGGTAAGATGGAATCTCAGTGTTCTTTTAATTTGCATTTCTGTAATAATCAGCGAAGTTGAACACTTATTCATGTATTTATTGGCCATTTCTGGGAGGTGTTTATTCATTTTACTTGGTCATTTTTTATTGAATCTTTTATTTTGGGAGATCTCATTTTTTTTAGTTCTTTATATACTCTATGTATTAGTCCTTTGAGGAATCGCTGGGAAATTTGTTTCCATTTCGTAGGTTGTCTTTTCACTCTTGTTTTTTGTTGTTTGTTTGTTTGTTTTGTTTGTTGTTGTGCAGATGCTTTTTAGTTTGATAAGATCCCACTTGTTGAGTCTCAGAAGTGCTTCCTGTGCAACAGGGGTTCCGTTCAGAAAGTCCTTGTCTCCACCTAGGACTTCAGGAGTTGTATCTATTTTATCTCCCAGCAGTTTGTTTCTGTTTTTGATCCGGTTTTATTTTATTTTAGTGCGAGCTGAGAGATATGAATCTGGATTCGGTCTTCTGCATGTGGAGAGCCAGTTTCCCCAGCACCGTTTATTTTAGAGGCTTCTTTCTTCTAGTGAATGTTTTTGGCCCCTTTGTCAACGATGAGATGGACGAATGCCCCGGAGCTGTTTCTGCCTCCTCTGTTCTGTACCGCTGAGCCGCGGGTCTGTTTTTATGCCAGTACCATACTTGTTTTTGTAATCACTGTAGCTTTGTAATATAACTTCAAATCTGGGATTGTGATGGCAGATTGTGATGCCTGGTTGAATTTTAGGGTTGTTTTCTCCAGTTTGTGAAGAACGTTGTTGGCATTTTGTTTGGAATTGTGTTAAATCTGTGTATCACTTTTGGAAGGATGAATATTTTCACTAGCTTGCTTCCGCCTGTCCAGGTACAGCAGACATCCTTCCATTTCTGATGTTTCTTTTGATCTTCTTTTTCAGAATACCATAGTTTTCATTGTGGAAGTTGCTTACTTCCTTCTTTAGGTTAATTCCTAAGTATTTAATTTTTCTTGGTGTTATCATATATGGTATTTTTCCTTTGATTTCTGTCTCAGTGAGTTCATTATTGGTGTACAGAAACACTACTGGTTTTGTGTGTGTGTGTGTGTGTGTTGATTTTTGTATCCTGCTACATTGCTGGCTGAATTTGCTTATTAATTCTAGGAATCTTTGGTGGGTTTTGACCTTCTATGTAGAGGATCATATCATCTGCAAATAATGAAAATTTGATGTCTTCCTATATTGTACATATTTGCTGGAGATCCTAGCTGGTGAACTATAATAAGAAAAAAATTAAAAGCAAAAACAAAGAAATGAGACTTTTTTTAATTCATAGAAAATATTATATACTTACAAAGGCCAAAACAACCTGAAGTTATCCTAAATAAATATTCCCAGCACTCTAGGAGGCTGAGATGGGAGGGTCATAAGTTTGAGCCCCACCTGGTCAGTTTAGGGACTTAGCAAGATCCTGTCTTAAAAAGTAAAATAGGGCCACAGGTGTAGCTCAGTGCAAAGTCCTGGGTTCAACTGTCAGTGCCAGAAAAATGTTGCTGGATACAGATCAATATAAAAATATGAATTATCTTTCTGAATAACAGTGAGAAACAATGAAATTGTATAAAGATATAACGAAGGATGCTCAGGATCTCTAAAGAGGAGAGTATGCAGTGTTAGTCTGAGTTATTACCTGGAAGAACAGAGGGACCCGCTATAGGGACAGAGCATGAGAATCAACTTTGTGAAGGTGTTGATTCTCACTCATAGTGATACCAACAAAGTTCCAGAGGGCTTGTGGAAGTTGGTACAAATAATCGTGAAATTTATGTGGAAACACAAAGGGCAAAAATGGCTGACTACTGAGCAAAAACAAATGGGAAGTTTTGCTTAACCAGGTATGAGGACATAACACTCCAGTAAGAAAAGTCTCAGCTCAAGGATGGAGAAGTGAGCCCACAGAACAGAAGAGAGTCCAGATGCTGGCATTTGTCTGTGGACATCTGGGTTTTCATAAAGATTGTTTTCCTTTAAAAATTCAGAGTTTTAAAATTTGTGTTTTGTGATCCACTTTGAAATAATTTTGCATGTGATACTAGATATGAAACAAAATACACGGCTTTATAGGAGGTTAGCTGATTACTCCTTTAATCTTGTTGAAAAGATTTTTTTTCCTGTCAAATGTCTTTGGCACTTTTATTGAAAATCAGTGCCATAGATTGCGCAGATCTAGGTACTTTATTATTCACCACTGATGTGTGCCTTTCTTTACACTAACTCTACAGGATTGGTTAAGGTGGCTTTATAATAAATATTGAGCTCAGGTACTATTTGGCCTCTAATATTGTTTTTCTTTTCAAAATTCTTTAGAATTTCCATATAAATTTTAGAATTTCATGATTTCCTATTCTGTCAGTTTCTACAAAGCAGCCTGCTAAAATGCTGATAGGGATTGAGTTGAATCCATAGGTGAATTTGGAGAGAATCAACACTTAACAAGATTGAGTCTCCTGATCAGGAGATCATTCTGTTTACTCTGATCTTTAATTTCAGCAAAGTTTTTTAGTTTTCAGTGGATAGACCTTGCATGTATTGTGTCAGATTTCTTCCTAAGAATCTTTTTTTGAATGAGATTATGTGGTATTTTTAAAATGTCAGTTTTGCCAGGTGTGGTACTACAGGCCTATAATCCCAGTACTTTGGAGGCTGAGGCAGGAGGATTGCCAAGAGTTTAAGGCCATCCTGGACTACATAGTGAGACTTTGTCTCAAAAACAAAACAAAACAAATAAAAGCCAACCAAACAAACAACCAAAACCCCCCAAATGTCAGTTTCTACCTGCTGCTAATATATTAAACTCAGCTGGATTTTATCTTCATCCTGTACCCTTTAGGCTTTTTTCAAATGCCCCTCTTTTTTTTTTTTTATTTAAAGAGAAACAAAAGCATGTAAAGGGTAGAGATAATGCAGAATTTCAAAAAAAAGATAAACAATAAGAAACCACTAGTTAATAAATTACACACTGTCCTCTTAGAAATAGTTGTTCAAGCTACAAAACCAAAGCATACAAAGTAGATAGTCAAACAGTGAGAGTGTAAACAGCTATGCATGCATGAATCTCTGCATGTATTTCCAACCTTTCTGTACCAGAGGGAAAAACAAAACCCAGCAAGACAAAACAAAACAAATTCCTATAAAAACATGAAACCAAAAAGTCATGTAAAACCACAGTACAAGGTGATCTACAATGATTACTGTGATGTTTCTTATTATCTTCAATAGAATTGTCTATATCGTTAGGCATAATTGAATATAGCAGTATAATTGAGTATAGCAGTAAATAACAATATTAGTAAAATAAAACATTGTAGACAGTATAAAACTTCAAAGGCAGGTAATAATCAAACCAGAGTGGATATTCTAGTGGATCTTGTCATCTTAAGTGCAGTTGCCTATACTCTCAGACTTGATACTATCAATCATAACAGCTTGGAATAAAATCTATCAATACAAAACAGCAATCCAACAAAGATTATGATCAGTCATGGTATAACAGTGTAGGTTTTACAGAGCTTTAGATTAAGTTAATAGGAAATTAAGGATGATTACCATACTATATCCTGTTATTTTCAGGATTGCTATCTGTGCCCTCAAATCTAGTACAGGTAGAATGACTGGAACAGAATATAATATATCTAAGCAGAGTAGTGTGAGTAATGTGGGTTTTAAATCCTGGTGTACTATTAACAATATAGTGTATCAAGGCCATCTATGTTAGAGATTCTAGCCATCCTTCTCTGCCTCATTTCTGCTATGCTATTTTTCTGCCTTTGTTTGTCTAGTTTTCTCCTTCATTCTACTGCCTGCCCCACTCATTGAGGGCTTTCTACCACTGTTCCTAAAATCCTGGTATTTTTTTTCTTTCTCTCTAGAATGTTTTTCAGTATTCTCTGTAGGGTTGGATTGGTGGTCACAAACTTGCCCAGTTCCTCTTTATCATGGAAGCATCTTGTTTCTCCATTAATTTCTAGTGACAGTTTTGCAGGGTACATCAATCTGGGCTGGAGGTTATTTTCTGTTAGGGCTTGGAAGACTTCACTCCAAGCTCTTCTTGATCTGATGGTCTGTGTCGAGAAGTCAGCTGTGATTCTGATGGTCTTACCTTTATAGGTAATCTGTTTCATTTCTCTGACGGCTTTTAATATTCTGTTTTTATATTGAATTTCTGGTAGCTTGATTATTATACGTCTGGGTATAGATCTGTTTTGGTTGTAGGTGGCTGGGATTCTGTATGCCTCACACAACCGAATGTCATTTTCTTTTCCCATGCTTGGGAAGTTTTCCTTAATTATTTCCGTAAATAGCTTTTGTAATTCACCTGTATGTATTCCTGCTTCTTCATTCACGTTTCTTATTCTTAAATTGTAGATTCTCTTGTCATCTTCTAGCCTTTGTATTGTTACTGCCTGTTTCCTTGTTGTTTTTAAGAGATCTTTCCTTTCATGATCACACACTGCAAACTTGTCTTCAAATTTTGATAGTCTATCCTTAGTTTCTTTTAAGGAGTTTTGCCAGCTTTCAATGGAGTTTTTAATTTCCTGGTAGTCTCTTTGAATCTGCTTCATGTATTCTATATTTTCTTTATATTCTTTACCGAATGTTTCTCTCCTTTTTGTGTGTTCCTCCCTTCTTTTCTCCTGGGAGGCTTTGTATTTTTTTGCTCACTGATCGGCCATCTTGTCTTCTCTTCCAAATGCCCCTCTTGACAACCTCTCTTTCCACAGTATTAGCCCACCACCTCATCAGCTGGACTGGAGGTGTTCATATGTGTGCTCCCCCAGCGAAACGGGAGATCCTTGAATCTAGGAGGGTCCAGCCCAAGGTCTGGCACAGGATGGGTACCAAGTGAGTGTTGGAGAGGTGGATTGTCTTAGTTACTATTCTCTCATTGCTGAGACAAAATAATTGACGCCCACAATAAAGAAGGAAAGGCTTATTTAACTCACAGTTTGTGGAGGTTTCAGTCCATAGTTAGCTGGCTCCAAGGCAGGGTGGCATGGCCCCAGGGCACCATTTCAAGGCAGAGGAAGATACAAAAGCAACAAGAGCAACAGCAGGAAAAAAGCCTCTTTCTGCCCCTTTTATACTCCTAGGATTAGGGTGGTACCAATCCAATCAGTGGTCTGATCCAGTAATCACCCAGCCTTAATTTCAGAACCTTTGATCCCAGCACTGCACTGCAAATCAGTCATGAACTCTAGATTTATCTACTTCTGAAAAACTAGCCCATGACTGCCTAAGGCTTTGGGGGAACACCAAACACAAACTGTAACACAGATCCTAGAGAGAGAGGAAGGGAGGAAGGATGGTGAACTGTGCTTGTGTTTGTCTCAGTGAGTGCTCATCGGACGGACCCAGCTGCCTGCCATTGTGCACTGCACACCCCTGAATGTCACCAGTAGACTGGGGCCTTTATGCGAACCATTTATTGAGTATTCCCTGCAGGATGGCCATTGTGCTGAGCTCCTTGCAGGCGGCCGCATGCCCTGTGGCCCTCTTCTCTCTCTTGTGCTAGAAGCTCTGGCAACTCCGATCTCCCTGCTGTTTCTCAGGTCTGTTAACCACTGTCCTTTCCGGGACCTTTGCACTTACCTTCTGTGTTACCTGGAACGAGTCCTCGGACACCTGCTTGTCTCGTCCCCTCATCTCTGCCTCTGGTGCTCAAGGGTCACCTCAGTAAAGCCTTCCACAGCCCCTGTACCTGCAGCAGCCAGCACACTGTCTCTGTCCCTCTCGTTTTGCTCTCAGCACTTGGCACAGCAGGCTCGGTCTGTAAGGCCAGTAGCTACTTTCCCATCCACGTTTAATGATTTTTGCACCTTACTCGAGAGAAGCACCATGCTTTTAGATAATAATGACAATGTCATATTTACTGGGCACCTCTTATGTGCCACCCAGGTTGGTAATGCCTTCCACAGATGAGCCCATTCAGTCCTCATCACACTGCTCTCTGGGAGAAGCTCAACTGCTTGCCCACACCTCCCACATACCTTCCCCAGTCCTTCACTGGTGGTCCTGCAGTGCAGATGGGGAACGCCACCATGGGGCTGCCAGTAAGTTACCTGTGTTCTTCTGCTTAGCTTCTTGGATGACCCTGACAGGCTTCTGCACATCAAGATAGAAGATTCCTCAGAATCCAAGATTTTGCCCTTTTTACGCCACCTCTGTCACTTCCTCGGTAAGGAGTGTTCCCTAACAGGAGGGAGACTTGCCTGTGCCCAGGAGGCAGAGGGCTGGGGTGCCTCCTCCTTAGGCCTGTCCCTGTTTGAGACTCCCAGTGCTCAGGTCAGGGAGGACTGGGCCCATCCATGCCTGGCCCAATACGGATGAGCCCTGAGCAATTCGAGCAGCCGTGGCACTTCCTTGCGGGTAGTGGGGTCCCGTGACAGCATCAGATAGTTCTGGTCCTGTGTTCTGGTCCTGGCTACACTGCCACACCCTTTTGATTGTGGATGTGTGTGCCATGGATCTCAGTCCTGTGCCCAGCCCAGGTCAGCCCTCTGGATGGGGACAGATGACTCCCATGGCCTTTCCAACCCTGAATTCCACAATTGTCCGTGTGTGCACCTTGTCCCTCCCTGTCCTCCATTGCCCCCAAGTGATGTCCACCAGCAGCTTAACTCACTGAGAGTTTAGCACGCTGGGTCTTGGGTTTGTCCGGGGAGAGCAAGGGTGAGTCGGAACAGAGGCCCCGCCCCAGCTTCCAGCCTGGCGCCAACACAGCCTGAGCGGCTGCATGGGCAACCAGGAATGGCAGTGTAGTTCCTGTCCCTTACTTGCCCAGAAAATTGCCACTGTCACTTGGCTAGGACCTGAGTCTCAGCTTTCTGTGTGCCCTGCCATGAGATGGCAGAGCCTTGTAGCATGGAGCGGCCTCTCCTTAGCCTCACTTCAAGGGCAGCTCTAGGCCAGCCCTCCACTGATTGTGCCTCTGTTTCCTCATCTGTGCCATGAGGGGGTTGACCTTAAGCATCTCTAAGTCCTCTTCCAGCTTGGACGTTTGGTTTTTTGTACTCGGTAGTTTATCCTCAGTTCTTAGGGGTTCTGGGCCAGCCTAGGAAGGACTCACAGCTTTGGGGATTGCAAGGTTATAGCTGGTATTTCTATGCCAGGCCCTGGGCTAAGCACAGAGTAGAATAAAACCGTGGGGGAGGAATACGTATGCTGTTCATCTACTTTCTGGACGAGGAAACTGTGGCTCAGAGGAACTTGCCCACATCTGGCCTGCGCTGCCTCTGCTGGTGCCGGGTGTCCTTGAGTGGCGGTTCTGTCATCCTTAGGCAACTGGTGGCAGAGATTCCCGGGCAAGAATCCTGGAAAGCTGGGAAAAGGTCTTGGCCTGATGAAGCTGGTACCTAAGCATGACTCTCTGGAGCTGCCAGCCGGGTCTGAGGACCCCCTAGCAGCCATGTGACTCACCAAGGTCCTGGCCTGCTTGCTACATACTCACTTGTGGGCCACAGGTCCACTGTGGCCAGTGTTCTGACAGCCACCCAGGACCACAGGGAAGAGGGCTGTGGACCACGCCAGCCCTTCCTCCTTTCCTCCCTTCTACAGAAGTTCACCTCCACCTGGGCTCCATCATTCTGGTCTTTTCCACGCGGGGTACCAGTCGCAGCTGTGCAGCCATGGTGGCCTTCCTCATGCACAGGAATCAGGAGACCCTGAAGGTATGTGTTGTCTGGACCAGACTTGGGCCACAGCCACCCCCAGGGGGTGGAGTCAGAGCTGGACCTATGAGGGACAGGAGCCCAGTCTTCCCTGGGGCGTTGGCTGGGGTGGAAAGGGGAGT
Source organism: Hydrochoerus hydrochaeris (assembly GCA_004027455.1). Taxonomy (NCBI): domain Eukaryota; kingdom Metazoa; phylum Chordata; class Mammalia; order Rodentia; family Hydrochaeridae; genus Hydrochoerus; species Hydrochoerus hydrochaeris. The sequence continues at coordinate 14,402 of PVLA01006421.1, read as the reverse complement.
CCAAATCTGGGGTGAACCCAGAACTTGGCATCCAAGGGCAAGGTCCCAGTGCTCCAGGCTGGAAGGCTGAGGCTGGACCCACAGGGCTGGCTGGGACAGGCCGAGGCCAGAGCATGTTGGTTTGGCTCCGCTACTGTCTCTGTGTCCATTAGCTTTGCCTGGGAGTTTCCCAAGGTCACAGAACTGCAGTGCTGGCAGGGTGTCCGCACCAGCAATGTTCCTTCGCCATGACATCAGGGCCCAGACAGGGAAGGGAAGCGCGGAGCCATCCTGGCAACCCCAGGGAGAACCTGGGGCTCCTGATTCCCAAGCAGTGCTTTCTCAGGGCCCTACTCATGGTCTCAATGCAGGGCTCCTCCTCCTCCTCCTCCTAGGCCACAGACTGGTAGTGCTCTATGGCCTGCCAGGAAATGGACCACAGCAAGAGGTGAGCTGTGGATGAAGGGGCAAAGCTTCATCTGTGTTTCTGGTCACCACCGTCTCCCGCCATACTGCCTGAGCCCCGCTTCCTGTCAGCTGAGCAGCTGTTTTCTATTCTCACAGGAGTGTGAGCCCTACTGAGTGTGAGCCCTGCTGAGTGTGAGCCCTGCTGAGTGTGAGCCCTACTGAGTGTGAGCCCTGCTGAGTGTGAGCCCTACTGAGTGTGAGCCCTGCTATGAACAGTGCAGGTGGAGGATTAGGGTGCAGGCTCCCCCCCAGCCTCCATCTGTAAAAACATTGTCTTTCATGAGATCAGTCTCTGATGGCAAAAGGTTGGGGACCACTGGTTTAGAAGACCTGGGTGACATCTGATAAGCTGCTACATTTTCCTAGGAGTGTCTTTAAGGGGAGCGGAGAGGAAGGACAAAGATCAGATCTTACTGGCCAACATTGTGGGGACGCCGCCTGTACCCTAGAGAAGTGGAAGCAAGCACTCACGTGGCATTTGCACACTCGGGTTCATGGCAGCAATATTTATCATAGCCAAGAAGTGGAAACTGCCCAGTGACCACAGACAGGTGACTGGGTACTGAAAATGTGCTGTGTCCACTCAGAGAAATATTACTCACCCTCCAAAAGGAAGGCCATTCTTCACGGTACGCACGCCTGTAATTCAGGGCATGGGCTGCTTGTTGGGGATGGTAGGCAAGAGCCAATTGAGAACTCTTGTCCCACTCAGCTGCTCTAAATTCTCAGCAGGGTAATGGAGTTCATGCAGGCCCAGCGCCCTGACACTCAGGGACCCTGCAGGGAGATGCACAGCCCTCCTGTCTGGGCTTGGTTGCCCAGGCTGTGATCAGTGGTCGGATGGGCTCAGAGGCCCCTGAGGTCTCTCAGGAAAAGCCCTGGCACTCCCTCCCTGGAGCAGCAGTCTTGCTCTTATCTGTACTTCATCTGGATAACTTTTGGCTAAAAAAAACCTGCATAGCCCACAGAGCTGTGTCAGGAAGGACTGCCTGCATGGCCCGAATGGCACTTGGCTTCTCCTGCTACCAGGTAGTACCCAGGATCGCTGGCACAGGTTGGCCCAGGTTGTCTCTGGGAGAAGTTCCTCCCTCCCATTGTCTGTGTGTACAGGAGTGCTGGGAGCAAGGGTGCTCAGCTCAGCTCAAAGCCCTTGAGATTTGCAAACAAGGAAGCGGGCTGCTGATGGGCCTGAGGCACTGACTACTGGGGCCCCGCTTGGCTTCTCAGGTGCTCAGGCCATGGTGTGGGGGTCAGGGAGTGACGTGGCAAGAACCTAGTGTCCACAGTCTCTGGATTCAGGGCTACCTATGAACTGAGTTTTGTTTTTTGTTTTTTTTTTGTTTGCTTCTACCAGAAATTGAACACAGGACCTTGAACTTGCTAGGCAGGCATTTATGCCACTGAGCTAAATCCCCAGCCTTATGATTTGAGTTTTCAAAGCTTTTGTGCAAGGTTGTGTGGGATGATCCCAGAGCCAGGGTGCTTTTAAGGAGAAACTGAACTCAGTGCCTTTAGGCTGCTGGGAGTAACTTTGTCCCTTAAAGATCTCTGGGGTGGGGGTGGAGACACTGGAAGGATTATAATAGCCAATGGTGGCAGAGTGCTTTTAATTCTTTATGTGAAATAAAAACTCATTCGCAGGGTGCTGCTAGTATCCCCACTTTGCAGGGCCCATAGAAAGACTGGGCAACTAGCCAGAGGTTGCAACGCTCTGAATGTTAGAGCTGGCGGTGGGTGACAGGGTTTGTGGGTCTTAAGGACCTGTTCTGACTCAGCCAGCGCTGCACAGCTTTGCCCCCTGGTACCACTTTAAAAAAAAATAGTGGTAACATACACATACAGTTTAGCATCTTAACTATTTTACAGTGTGTGCTTTAGTCCGGGGTTAGGTACACTTTATTGCACAGTCTAAACTTTCACATCTTGCAACACTGAAACTCTCTACCCATGATCAGCTCTCCATTCCCTCCCTCCCCAGCTCCTGGAAACCACTGTTCTATTTCCTGTCTCTATGAATTTGTCTATTCCAGGTACTTTATGTAACTTCCTTCCTTTTGAAAGTAAATTTCATTATATGTAAGGCAGGCACTTATGCCACTGAGCTAAATCCCTGGCCCTATTTCATTATAGGTAAAATCCATCAGTAAGTCCATCTGGGCCAAGTGTTTTCTGTTTTTGAAGGTTATGATATTCAGTTAATGAATGAATGAATTAATTTTTGGGATGGGGATAGAACCCCGGGGCCTTAGCACTGAGCTACATTCCCAGCCCTTTTTAATATTTTTATTTTGAAACAAGGCCTTGCTAACTTGCCCAGACTGGCCTCAAACTTTTAATCCTCCTACCTCAGCCTCCCAGAATGCTGGGATTACAGGCATGTGTCACCAAACCTGGATAAGGGATATTATTGATTTTGTTTCTTGAGTGTGTTTGAGTCAAGATGATTGTTTTTAATAAATTGGTCATTTGTATTTGTGGGTATAGAGCTGTTGGATATATTCTTTTATTATCTTTTTAATGTCTGTGGAATCTGCAGTGATATCCTTTTTATTTTCTGATATTAACAGTTTGTAACTGTTTTTCTCCTTAGCCTTGATGATGTTTCATTGATTCTGTTGATCTTTTCAAAGAAACACCTTTTCGTTACTGACTTCCTGTCTTCAATGTGATTCTTCTACAAACGGATAGCTAGTTTCCCACTGCCCTCTATGAAAAAGACTTTTTCCTTTTGAATAGTCTTATGCTAGGTACAGTGGCGCGCACCTATCATACCAGCTCTTTGGGAAGCTGAGGCCAGGTCTGCACAATTAGATGAGACCCTGTCTCAGAATGAGAAGAGCTGTGGAGGTAGCTGAGCAGTAAGCAGAACAACTGCCTGGCACGCTGGGGGTCCCGGGTTCCAGCCTCTAATATCACCAAAGCCAAGTAACAGTAGCAGGATCATGTGGCCATGTATGTGGGGTTTATTTCCGCACTGTGTCTGTTTATTCCATTGGTCTATTTGATTCATATTGGCGCTACACTGGGTTCCTGTAGCTTTGTCACAAGGCTTTAAATCCAGAAGTGTAAGACTTTCAACTTTGTTCTTTTTACAAGTGTTTGTTTTTTTTTTTCCTTTTTCTATTGGGAGCATTTTAGGATGTTTTCTTTTTTAATTGTGATAAAGCACACATAAAGTACCTCAGGCTCATTTAGCTGCTGCAGGGAGTAGAACTCCTGTGGCGTTAGTTTCATTCACACTGTTGCACAACTGTCACCTCTGGCTGTTTGCAAACCCTTTCCATTACCCAGAATAGAAGCTCTATCCACCAAGCCTCACTCCCACCTGCCCTCCCCTGCCCTTGGAGCCTGCACCCTACTTCCTGTCTGTGTGTCCGGCTGGAGGAGCGCTTTCTCAGCGGCGGAGCCCGGGTGTCCCAGGGCTGCCCACGCGCGGCCTGTCAGGCCCGGTCTGTGCGGCTGAAGGCTCCGTGGCGTGGCCTCGGCGTGCAGCTGTGCTCGGCGCGCCCTTACCCCTTACGGAGCTCTTTTCACTCCTGCCGAGTTGGCAGTAATGCTAGGGTGGATTTTGCTCCTGAAAAAAGATGCCACTTGGGGTTCTGATAGGACTTGCCTTAGATCTATAGGTTTCGGGGAGAGTGCCAACATCTGTACAGTGTCAAACCTGCCAACCTATGACACGTGATGCGTTTCCATTTACCTTCAGCAGTGCTTTGTAGCTTTCTGCGTGTAACTTTTTTACCACCTTGGTTTTATTTTTTTTTTAAACTTGATTTCAAATGGAATTATTTTCTCTGGGTTATTTTTAATACATAGAAATGCAACCGAGACTTCTGTGTGGATTTTACTATAACTTGGCTGGATTTTATTAGCTCTGGTCTGTGTGTGGATTCTTTAGTTTTCCACCTAGGAGATCATGTCATCTACAAACAGAGGTTAATTTTACATTTTCTTTTCCAATCTGGGTGGTGTTTGTTTATTTTTTCCTGCCTACCTGCTCTAGGGAGGACTTCCAGGACCACGGTGAATAGGAGTGATGAAGCTGCTGTCCTTGCCTTGTTCCTGGTCCTATCTCTCCCCACTGAGTATAATGTTGGCAATGGGCTTTTCCTACAGGGTCTTTGTTAGCTGACGAACTGATCCTGGTTTGCTAGGGTGCCTTTGGCCTTTCTCTTTTTCCTCTGTCTTCAATCCAAGTGTAGGTAAGCTGCACATCTGCCTCAGGTAATAACCCTTCCTGCACTTAGGGTGCGTGCCTGCAGGAAGGCAGCTCTCCTTTCTGTCTTCAGAGAATTTGCCCAGTTCTCTTCCTCTTTCCAGTAATTCATTCAGGCACAATGCAAACTTTTGTTGAAGCCCTGCTCTATGTGCCAGGCTTGAGCATAGTCTTTTCCTGTCCACAGGAGGTTTTCCATAGGTTTTTGCAATTATTTTTCCTCCCTCCCTCCCTTCTTTCTCTCTGTTCCCACCTCCTTTCCTTTTTCATTCCTGAAACATGAGATTGAACCCAAATGTTCAGCTTGTACTACATTGCTAGCCCTTTTCTGTATTTTTAATTTTGAGACAGGGTCTTGCTAGGTTGCCCATGCTGGGCTCAAAATGTGTGGTCCTCCTGTCTCAGCCTCCCAGAGTACTGAGATAAGTGTGTACCACCATGCTTTGCTTGTCCCAATTTTCATGGGAGCTGCATGGAACAGGAATGCTTTCTATCTCCCTGTTTAGAAGCAGGGATGCAGAGGGCGCTGCCCAAGGTAGAAACTCTTGCCCTAATGAATTCACTGAGACTGCTGCTGTTTATATGTGTAGCTCTTATTCCACATTGTAGGCTCCTGGGCAAGTGCCTCCTGCCCCTCTGAGCTGGCTCTGATCTAGAGTGGAAAGTGCCTACAGCCAGTTCTGGTGTCTCCTTTGTCTCTTTGCTCTCACAGAGGGCTTGGGCCCATGTCAAGAAATGCAAAAACAACATGCGTCCAAACTGGGGCTTGGTGACTCAGCTGTTGGAATGGGAGAAGATTGTCCTTGGAGACTTCGTCACGGACATCTCAGATCCGCTCTACTGACCTCTGCAGCCCCACAGTGGCACTGAAGAGTCTTGCCTGGGGTGTGGAGGGGGGGAGCAGAGTGTATATGCAGGTTGGTCTGGAAAGAAAAGGCCTCCACTGCCACGAGCCTCCTATTCTTCCCGTGCGGTTCTTCCTAGGCCTCTTGTCCCCCTGACACAGCAGGTGCACCTGCTTCAGGCTGCTCTACAACATCCCAGACCACCTCGGGCTGCTGCAGTGGCCGCCCCACCCCGTTCTTCAGAGCCTTGTGGTGGTGGTCCACAGGGAATGTCACAGCACTTACCCAGGGGCAGAAGTTCCCAGAGCTCCTGGAATGAAGCCCCTTTCCCGTTAAAAGGCCCCAGTGCTTTGACTGTGTCCCTTGGTCGCCTGGAATAGATTTTGTTTTTCTCTGCCTCCCCACTTACCCCTTTGCTACCTGGCCCTGTTGACCAAGGAGAGATCCCACCCCTCCTAGCCCCCACACCCAGGTTCCTAGAAAATTCCCCAGGTCGTAAAATGTACTTCCCTTGAGCTGGCAGCACTCACAGGACGCCTTGGGCATCAGGACAGACAGGCGGAGGGGTTGGCAGTTTAGAATATCCCCCAGTATGGGGGCTTTCCTAAATTCAATCAGTGACTGTGTCCTGCCACCACCTGGGGGAGGTTGGGACATGCTGAGCCTAGAATTTTGCGGAGGCGTAGAGGGGTGTATGCAGGGAGTCCTCCCATCAGAAGGGCAAACCTTCAAGGTGAGGGATTTTACAAGCAGCCAAAAGAGCTTTTCAGGCAGCGCTGGCGCCGATCAGAGCCTGGGATGGCTGCAGAGAAGGGCTTTGTATGCTGAGGGGCTTCGGCTAGGTCAGGCAGAGCCCGTGGGAAGTCGTAAGCAGGGGCACAGTGCAACGTCAGTGGTGTGTCTTCGGGAGGGCAGTCTGCTGGCTGGGTGAGGGACAGTAGAGGTGGGCCAGGAGGCTGGAAAACCAGGACGGAGATGGCTGTAAATCTCAGCTATAGGAGAGGTTGGTAGTCCCTTCCCCAGAGAAGATTGCTCCTCAGAGACAGCAAACACTGAGGGCAGGTGTCACCTCGCTGGCTTGGCCTGGCTTCCAGCGTACCCGGCTGGGTCACTGCGCCACGTGGTCGGCCCCGCCGGCTCAGGGGCTGCAGCCCGCTCCCGCGGGGCTCTCGGGGTGAGGTGTCCAGGGCTCACGTGGCCCCGCCCCCGCCCCACCCTGGGTTCTAATTGGCTCTGGCGGGGGGCGGGGCCAGCGCCAGGCCCTTTCCAGTTGGCGGCGGCGCGGCTCGAGCCCGGAAGCCGGCGGGGGAGGTGGTGGCGGCGGCGGCGCCTCGGGGCGTCCGGGTTTGCGGCGAGTCCTCGGCTCGGGGCTCCTGCAGCCCGCGGCGCGGCAGCCATGCAGCCCCCGCCCCCGGGCGCGCTGGGCGACTGTCTGCGGGACTGGGAGGATCTGCAGCAGGACTTCCAGACCATCCAGGTGAGCCCCGCAGCGCTCGCTCTTTGGGACCGAGCCGCGATGTCCCTTTGGTTCGGGCCCACGGGTCTGGCAGTCCGTGGTCAGGCTGGGGGACGCTGGGCTCAGGGGTCCCGGGTCCCGGTGTCCGGGCGGCAGACCCGTTCTCCGCTTCTGCCGTGTCCTCGCTGGGACCCGCGCTGTGCCGGGCGACCTCGTTCACTCTGGGCCTCAGAAGCCGGGATCCCGCGGGTTCCCTCGCCGTCTGCACCCCAAACCTGGCCCGGGGCTCATCCCAGACCGCTTCCCAGCCCGCTCTCAGCCCGGGCCCAGGGCTCTGGGTCAGTCAATCACTCCGCAATCACGCGTCCCCACCCTCCGGCTGCGCCTGGCTGAGCGGTGGAAAGCGGGGTTCAGCTAAGTCTCTGGGCCAGGTGGGGGGCGGTCCCTTTCCCTGAGAGACAGCTTCCACTCTGCCTGGGGAGAGGGGGCTTGACAGGCCCAGGATGGTGCTGTCGGGAGAGGAGTGGGGCCTGGCCCGGATTGAAATGTCGCTGAGGCCATTGGGAAGCTGTGGGTCTCCTTATCTCCATGCGGTTTGTATGTAGCTGCTCTTTCCTAGGACAGACGGGAGGAAGCCCCTGGCTTCCTCCAGCAAAAGGCGGTGGCAGTGCCTGCAAAGAGATGACACCTGCCACATGCTGAGATCTGAGGGGGTATGGTGGCTCCTGGGCTTACCCAAAGTGGATCCCAAGCCAGCTGGAGACTTGGTTAGACATTTGCCTTTCCTAGGCTGGTCCACCCCTTCCTGTCTCCATGGCTGCTCCCTGGCCAGCCAGCTGCCATTAGTGCTTCTCCTCAGAGTCTCCTGCCTGGCCAGAGTCTCCCAGCCTGGACACCACTTAGTGCTGCCCCTTGGGCCCCCTGCCTTGATTTTGCCACACTGCCCCAGCCCAGTCTCTGGGCAGTGCCTCTTTGAGGTTCACCCACCAGGGCAGAGTGCTCAAGGAAACCTCTGGCCAAAGGTGCTGGGGGAGGAAAGGGGATGGGCCTTAGGGCAGAAGGCACTGGGCTGAAGCCTGATGACCTTTCACCTGGGAGGAAGCCTCAGGAAGGCCTGAGCAGAAGGCCCCTGTGGATAAGCCAGGCTCCCTGTACTTGGTGACTCAGAGGACCAAGAGGACAAGTGTGCTTTCAGACAGCCAGTGTGGTCCCAAAGATGGACCCACAGACTTGGAACTCAGACTCAGACAGGATAAAGAGCGTGTGTAGGGTTGGGGACAAAAAGTGCTAGGTGGCTGGGTCTAAGAAACCTTCACAGAACTCAGCACTGGTGAGCAGAGCCACACAGGGGCCTCTGGGCGTTTGCGGAAGACATCAAGCTCTGTTCCTACCTTGGGGTAGAGCAACCTTAGGGAGGGCCCTGGTGGGCACAGAAAGGTCTCCTCCCAGAGCTTATGCCTCATCAGCAGCAACTCCCCAGCTAGCCTGAGCCTTCTCTGTGTGCCCCAGGAGACCCACCGGTTGTACCGCCTGAAGCTAGAGGAGCTGACCAAGCTGCAGACAAACTGCACCAGCTCTATTGCGCGGCAGAAGAAGCGGCTCCAGGAGCTGGCACTCGTCCTGAAGAAGTTAGGTGTCCTCTGCTGGGCGTGGGGTGGGAAGCCGCACTGCCTCAGGGGTGACCTGGCAGGGCCTCTCCCTACCTCCCGGCCTCCTGTGCCCTTCTTTGCCATCATACCTGCTGACCCATCTTCCCTGACCTGCAGATGCAAAGCCTCCCTTCCAGTGGAGGCCACCAGGGCTGCACAGGAGCTGGAGAACCAAATGAAGGAGCGGCAAGGCCTCTTCTTTGACATGGAGGCCTACTTGCCCAAGAAGAATGGGTAAGCTTCTCCCAGCTCTAGTCACACCCCCTGAGGGAATGGTTCTAAAGCCACTACTTTTTCTGCTTCTAGGCCCCCCGAGCAATCAGGTGCAGTCCTAACTTTGGGGGACAGCCTGGCAGGAAGTACAGGGAGCATTGCAGGGAGGTGCACTGATGGTCACCTGACCCAATCCAGAAGTCGCAGAAACTTCTAGGGGCTGCTGAGCCAGGGTCAGGATAGAGCGAGCAGACACTGTGGGAAGAGACATGACGGCGCGTGACTACACAGGCGCTGGGGGTAGGTGAGAAGGGGCATGAGACCAGAGAAGAGGTAACGGAGCTTTCAGTCAGACAGTCAGGCCCTCAGGAAAGCCAGCTGCCCTCCCGGGAGGACCCACAGGGGCAGTGCACAGCCTGAAGCTGAAGAAGCCTGCATCTTTTCTGGAGGCAAAGAAGAAAGGAGGGTCTACACCTGGGCTCAGATGGCCCAGTGTGGGGGCTTGGTGTAGCAGAGGTGGGGTCGTTTCCCCACGTCAGGAAACTTTGGAGGACCATTGAGGGAAACAGGTATTGGGGCCGATGGAGGAGCTGAGGGGACACAGCCAGTTCTATGCAGCCTGGCTGTGCATGGAAAGAGAGAAAGTACTAGAAAGTCATCCGAAGTTACTACTGGATTAGGCAGCTTTTACTTGGTCTGTGTGTTAACTTGCAAGTACTAAGGCTGAGAGGAGGGATGAGGGAGGGGCAGTGGGTGACAGAGAGGTCCTGGGGATCTGGGGGGTGCAGGTGTAGCTTTTCCAGTGCACGAAGCAGAGGCTCAGAGACTCGGGGATGGTGAGGAGAGATGGGGAGAATGCTGCCGCCAGGCTGGGACTGGTGATGGAGGAGCATTGCAGAGGGCCTCGGTGCATGCATCCGAGGCTGCCCCTGGGAACAGGAGAAGAGCCTCCCGTGGTCACCTGGCAGCAGCCTGGGGGTGGAAGCTGGGCCTGTCCGAGGTTTCCGCCCTTGCTGGTGAGTTGGAGTCTGTGCCCTGATCGCCTTTGCAGCCTGAGGGTCACCGAGGCCCCATCCTTGGGGCCAGAGTGTGCACAGGGTCATGTGTTGGGGCACTGCTCGGGAAATGTGACTTTGTTGTCAGGCCTTGGAATCCCTGGGGCAGAAAAGGACAAGAACAGCGTGGCTGTGGGAGTAGCAGCAGTGTGGGGACCCCCGGGAGTTAAAGGGAGTGGCCAAGAGGTGGCCACATTGTAAGAGGGTTGGGGCTCAGCAAAGAGAATGGGGTCAGAGAGCACAGGGCAGGGGTGGGGTGGGGGGCTTCCTGCGAGGAAGAGGTCCTTGTGCAGGCAAAAAGCAGGTTGGGCATATGGGGTTCCTGCAGCCAGAGCCCCAAGTTTCTGAGGGAGCCCATGGGCTAGGGAGGGCTGAGGGGTGGCTGTGGGTGTTGCACGCAATTAGACTCGGGGCTGCAGTAGCAAGGAACATGGGGTAGTGACAGAAGGTGACTTCTGCAGAGATGCCATGCCCCCTGCCCAGACCCACTGAATGACCCAGGAGCTAGGGATGGCTTCCAGAGTGGTGGCAGAGCCAGGCTTCTCCTGAGACACCAAGGTGGGGAAGCCCTGGGTGAGACTTGACAGGCCAGGGACATTGACTCAGCCTGGTCAGGCTTCCGGAGTGGGGAGGGAGAGAAGCTGGGTGCTAGGCAGGGTTGGACCACACACCCGCAAGGTCAGGCCCTATGCCAAGGCCTTTGAAAGGCAGCTGGGTGGAAGGGGTGCCCCATCTCGGGCCTGGCATGCTTCGGTCGCCCTGTGCCTCTCCTTAGCCTGGCTCCCTCTCCCCTAGGTTGTACCTGAGCCTGGTTCTGGGGAACGTCAACGTGACTCTGTTGAGCAAGCAGGCCAAGTATGCGTCACTGGGTCTGCCCGAGCTCCCCACCCCTCTGCCTTGACTTCCTTTGGCTCAGCCAAAGCAGGGCTTGAGGCTGTTCTCCCACACTGGCCAGTGTCTTCCTGGGGTGGTGGCGTGGGAGGGTCACCCCTGGCAGCCCAGCCGGCCCACGAGCCTGTGCCTCCAGGTTCGCCTACAAGGACGAGTATGAGAAGTTCAAGCTCTACCTCACCATCATCCTCATCCTCATCTCCTTCAGCTGTCGCTTCCTGTTCAACTCCAGGTGGGTGTCTTGCTGCTGGGCTCGGCCCTGTGCCCTCCTGTGGCCTCTGACACTGACCCGTGTGCCCCTCTCCAGGGTGACGGACGCAGCCTTCAACTTCCTGCTGGTCTGGTACTACTGCACGCTGACCATCCGGGAGAGCATCCTCATCAACAACGGCTCCCGGTGCGCGGCGGACGGGCCTGGCCTGGGGGCAGTGGGTCCTTGCGCTCCCACCCCTCCCTCTTCCGTAAGGGGACTGAGTGACAGTGGCTTCCTCATGCAGGATCAAAGGCTGGTGGGTTTTCCATCACTACGTGTCCACGTTCCTGTCAGGGGTCATGCTGACTTGGTGAGTGGTGGGGCCCAGGCTAGTGGGAGCAGGATGGGGCGGAGCCAGTGTCCCAGGTGCCCACAGCCTCCCTCCCTCCCACGTCCCCTCAGGCCTGACGGGCTTATGTACCAGAAGTTCCGGAACCAGTTCCTGTCCTTCTCCATGTACCAGAGTGAGTGTCTCTGGCTTCCTTGGGAGCTTTGGCTTTGTCCCAGTGGGGGTGCATGACAAGGACAGGGACAGCCCCTCCAATCAGCTGCTGCTAATGCCCCCACCTGCCCCCAGGCTTTGTGCAGTTCCTGCAGTATTACTACCAAAGTGGCTGTCTGTACCGCCTGCGTGCCCTGGGTGAGCGGCACACCATGGACCTCACTGTGGGTGAGTGGCCAGGCCTGTCCTACAGCCCCGGAGGCACCAGGGGCAGCAGCCCCGCTCCCTCCGCTCGAGCCCCAGTGACCATGTCCCCGTGTTCCTGGTTACTCTGCTGGCAGAGGGCTTCCAGTCCTGGATGTGGCGGGGCCTCACCTTCCTGCTGCCTTTCCTCTTCTTCGGACAGGTAACTTACACACACCCATGTCCCTGTCTCCCGCTCTGGCTCGGGGCTTGAGCAGGGACCAGGTCCACGGAGGAAAAATCTGTCCCCTCAGTTCTGGCAGCTTTTTAACGCACTGACGTTGTTTAACCTGGCCCGGGACCCCGAGTGCAAGGAGTGGCAGGTGAGCCAGGCTGGGAGGCAGCAGGGACCTGGCCAGCTCCGCTCTGCCTGGCCCCTGCTCACGCTGGCTCCCACAGGTGCTCATGTGTGGCTTCCCGTTCCTCCTCCTGTTCCTCGGCAATTTCTTCACCACCCTGCGGGTTGTGCACCAGAAGTTCCACAGCCAGCGGCACAGGGGCAAGAAGGAATGAGCTGGGCCTTGGCCTGTGGCCCCAAAGGGGCCTTTGACCCTGGGTGTGGTGGGCGGGCTGGGCGGCACCCCGCTTGGAAGGGAGGGTCCCCCGTTCCCCCCCAGGCTTCGTGGGCTCTGTGGGCCCTGAGGAAGATCTGGGCTTGGCACCAGCTTGCAGGACTGGGCGCTGCAGCCTCAATAAAGGAAGAGTGAGTGGCATGGAGTGGCTGGACGGCTGTGTTCTCCTGGGGGTGGGCTTGGTGTCCCCCGCATAGCACAGGTTCTTGGGGCTCCTGGATTGTTGGTCTCTATCGAGTCTGAGGGAAGCAGATCTGGGCAGAGCCCCAGGTCTGCTCAAGCAATACCAGGCAAATACAGAAAACAGAACTTTATTTTAAGGGCCAGAGATTATTTAAAATTATTTACACTCATCCAAAATCATGCGGGGCGAAGCCCCAGCTCAGCTGAGAAGAGCCCCTTCTGTACAGCTGCCAAGAGCCCAAGGTGTCACCGTGTGTGGGCCTCATGCCCCCTGCCCTGCAGCTGGGCTGCCTGGGTGGCCGAGTTGGCCCAGGCAGGAAGACGCTGCCTCTCAGGCCTGGAGGAGTCTGTCACAGGCCTGCCCCTGGGCCAGGCCCAGCAGAAGCCACCAGGGGCTGGAGCAGGGAGTGAGGGCAGCTCACAGGTGGCGAGTCTGGTGTGAGGGCCAGTACATGGCAGCTCCTAGCTCCACACGTCCAGGGAGTAGCGGCCCTTGGTCATCAGCTTCTTGACGTAGTCCACTGCCTGGGTGTGCTCCATGCCCCCAAGCTCAGCCGCGATGTTGCAGAAGGTGTTCTGCACATCCCTGGCCATGTTGCGCGCGTCCCTGGGGGCAGGCAGGAGGTGGCAGTCAGTCTGGGCAGGGATCCCCCCAAGAGTGGGCAGCCTGGTGCCCTGCCTCCCCACTCACCCGCAGACATAGATATGGGCGCCATCCTCGTGGATCAGCTTCCACAGGTGCTCCTGGTCTCTCTTCAGCAAGTGCTGCACGTAGACCTGGGGGTGGGAGGGTGGCTGGTGAGGGCCGGAGGGCACCACACCCTGTCCCTGGGAGCCCCACTGCGCCAGCCCCGCCTCACCTTGTGGGCCTGCTCTCGGGAGAAGGCCACGTTGAGCTGAGTCAGGGCGCCATCCTTGTGGAACTGGGTGAGCTCCTCGCGGTACAGATAATCCTCATCTGAGCGGCGGCAGCCGTAGTACAGCAGCGTCTCCCCGACCTCCTTGCCTGGGAGCAGTGGGCAGGGTGAGCTGGACCCCAGGCCGTACCTGTCCCAGTCACCCCAGCAGTCTCGTGCACTTACCCTGCTGCTGCAGCCAGGCCCGCTCCTGGATGAAGCCTATGAAGGGGGCGACCCCGGTGCCAGGACCCACCATAATGACCGGTGTGGTGGGCTTGAAGGGCAGGCGGAACTGGGACTTGCGCACGAACATGGGCACCAGGGCACGTCGGCCGTTCTCCCCGGCTGGGTCCTTGGCTCGCAGCCAGCTGGTGGCCACGCCCTTGTTGATGCGGCCTGACTTGGTCTCGTACTCCACAACCACGGCACAGATGTGCACAGAGCTAGGGTGGACCTAGAGGGGGCCCGGCCTGGTCACTCACTGCCACCCCCGTGGCCCGCTCCCCAGCAGCCTGCCCACCCACTGCCCGGCGGCCCTTACCTTAGAGGAGGAAGCGATGGAGTAGTAGCGGGCCTGCAGCCGCGGCAGCAGCTCACACAGGTGGTCAATGGGCGGCCGCAGGGAAGGGTAGTCCTGCAGGATGGCCAGGATGTGCCTCCGGGCCTCCACCACCCAGGTCAGGTACAGGTTCTGCCAAAGACGGGATATGGCAGGGTGGAGCCAGGCTGGGCTGGGGCAGCTGCCAGGGCAGCAGCAGGGGCAGCGGCTCACCTTGCCCTCGCCCGAGGAGGACGCCATCTTGCGCAGCTGCTCCTGCTCCGAGGGCTCCGACGCGTACTGTGCCAGCTCATACAGCACGTTGGTGCGCGGCGGGTTGGTGATGTCCAGGTAGTAGGTGAGGGCCGTGCGGTAAGTGGTGGGGCAGGGGAACGGGTGCTTCTTGTTGGACTCCTCTGTGGGTGCGAGGCCAGGTGGGGTGAGTGGCCACCCCGGGGGGTGCTCCAGGCCCGCATAGTGGGAAGCAGGCACCCAGTGCA